>BROG01000049.1:1180000-1215000 GCA_030159075.1 Atrina japonica | reverse complement strand
TCAAACATCTGCATCAACTAATGTCTTCTTACATTTATTATTTTCACACGAATGTTTTGGTATCGACGTCTACCATTAAATATGACAGTATATACTCATTATATACTCATTTCTAAAATTTATTATACAAGGTTTTGTTTTGGGGCTGTGTAAGTTTAGCATAAGGCCCCATTCTCAATAGCAAAATAGTAACATTTTTACTCGATTCCAAACGAGGAAATTCCCAATCTGAACCTCTGTGATTAATTAATGCGATTTGTATATTTACGTCCATGTTTTGGATCATTCGTTGGGGATGGCAGTGGGAATCGGGGGCCTCCGTGGCCGATGGGTTAGAGTATTGCGTTTTAAACAATGAGGTATCTCATTTCTGGTCAGCACAGGTTTGAGTCCCATTGGAATCTAAGCTGATTTTTCTGAGAAGGTTTGCCAGTTTCCTTGTGGAAGGCCCGTGATATCTTCCCAGTAACGAGTTATCTCCCCCCACCATTTAAACCTTGCCGTCACCACAAACTGAAACAAGCGGCCCAATGGGTCTTAACGGTTACCTGAGAAAAAATCCCTGTCAAGTTTGGTTAAAATTAGTCCACTTATTCTTGAGAGAAAGTCAAAAATGTTTTAGATTTAAAAAGAAACTTACATTTTCTGTTTACTTAGGTGTCTGTGACCTTGACCTATGACCCCACGACCTTAAAAGTTTGTCAAAATGATCCTTAGATAATTTCTAACAACTTTCTCATATCTTTGTATACAAAAAAGTCAATCTGTTTTGAGTTATTAAGCTATTTGTATACAACTGTACCCTATGTTATTCAAGCGCCCCCTTAGTGGACTGTTCGCAAACTTTGTAGATACTGACTGTACAATCAGGCATACAGAATTTGAAAGTCATCTGATCAAAGGTTTATGAGAAGAAGATTTTTAAAGATGATCCAAATTTGGGACTTTTTCCCCTTTTCGGGCCCCTATGAGTCCTGACCTAGCCCTTATTTACAAACTTTATGATGCTTCACATGGGGATACTACATGCCAAGTTTGGTTAAAAATGGCCTACTGGTTCTTGAGCAGAAGTAAACAAAATTGCCTCAAATTTGACAAAAATCTTATATTTTCTGTTTACTCAGGTGCCTATGATTTGACCTTTGACCCCATGACCTTAAGGTTTTGTGAAAATGATCCTTAAATAATTCCTAACAACTTTCTCATATATATCTTTGTATACAAAAAGGCCAATGATGAGTGTGGCGTAAAAAACTTTAAAATAAAAAGAAAAAAATGGAAACAAGAGGCCGGCGGTCAACTGAGTAAAATGTGGTGTAATCTTTCGAGTTATTTCCTACAATTACTATAGATCAAGTATATGACTATACAAAACTCTACACACTGACATTTTCTGTTCTGTTAAAATTGTCATAAACTTTGATCTTGTGACCCTAGACCTAGACTGAAGTAATATTCAAGTAGCGCCATACAACTTTTTAATTTATATGTATAAACATTACACAAAAGGTGAGTTTTGAGATGAGTTGCATTATCCAGTCATGACATATATGTGACCTATAACTAAAATAATATTTAAGCAATTTCTTAAAACGTTGTACTTGTATTATGTATAAACAATTTTTTTTTAGTAAATCTATATTTATCAGTACCATTTCCAATGCAAAACTGCTATATTTTTCAAAATTTTGAGCAAAATGTCCTAATTATGTTCACCAAGTAGCTCACTTTTGGTACACAGACAAAGCAATAATTTACAACTTAAAGTTTATATCGCTCCAGTGTCTTCAGATGAAATCCATGTTGTCAGTGAAAAATAGTTAAATAGAAGAAATAAAAGTTTTGTATCTTTATTTTTATTAGTAAAATAATCATGGTTACTTTTTTTACCACATTTATCCTATTGCGAATAAAAGGGACTAGCTCTATCTCCCCAAAAGTATCTACTAGACACCGATTAACGAAATGTATAATGTTTCAAAGGAATCGTTTCAATAGATCTGGAGATGAAATTAATTAAATGGAACCGTATGGAACTTGGTTCGCCCATATAATTACGAGAATTGTTCAGAGTAAGGTACTAAACACTTCTGTAAATAATAATTTATATCTGTTTAACAGATTATCAGTTTTACATTTAAAATGTAAAATTTTATTACGTTCGACTGACACCAATATATTATACACAAAATACCAAGGCTATAGATTTGTAAAAGACAGGAGCCAAAACAAATGCTTAAGGCTATCATTACTGTCAGTTAGAATTCACCAGTTGAGCTCACATTAAAAGTAGACGGCTTGTAGAGTTCCGAAACAGATAGTGGTATAATACAATACCAAATAATGTACCTAAATGTATAGCCAAAACCGTCAAAGACAAAACACTCTACACTGATGGGGCATTAGCTGTACTATTTAAAAATCTTTCCCCTTTTTCTAATTAGATTGATATATAATAGCAAAAAGATATATACGCAGACATAGAAATTTTTAAATTCCTATATATTTTATGAAAGTTGTTTGAGAAACCCAGTCTGGCAATTACACACTTGTAATTGATTAAATTCAACCTTAATATATATTTTATCTAATGTATAACACACTGGACCTGAACTGTTATATATATATATATATATATATATATATATATATATATATATATATATATATATATATATATATATATATATATCTATATATATATATATATATATATATATATATATATATATATATAATATATATATATATATGGATATAAGATCTGTTATATCGTGTATAGCCTTTTTTGTTCATGTACAAGTGGTAAAAGTAGAAAAAAATCGAAATATATATTTTTGGTATACATGGCGAATGCCCCTTTAAGAGTGCTATTAATTAGATATATTTACTTAAAGTATAAAATTATAAACTTGTTCCAAATAGACAGGTACTGGGTTTAAATAGGTTGTAAATATAACACACATATTACCAAATGTTATACGGATTACATAACATGGTAATCAAATTATCCAATGTTTTGTTCATAGTTTTGTTCATAATTTATTATAAAAAGTAAAACTGAAGACGTACCAATTGATAATCGAAACTCCAAGTTCATTATAACAAGACCCAATGGATATACAAATTGTCTCAATATGACGAACAACTTCGAACTCCTAACAAGATGGGATCAAGTGACCGGAAGGAGTCAGCATCCCACGTTAGCATAACACACCCATCGCAAATGTTGCATGAACATCTCTGGGGTTCGGAGAAAAGGTCAAGCTTGGTGAAAATATCATCATTTGATAGTTTAAGATCTGATTGACGAAAGGAAGTCACAGTATATGGTGGTGCTGCAGAATAGTATCTATCATATCTGGGAGGGGGGGCTTCATATTGTTTAACATGATCTTCGTTTCACGTTTGAAAGTAATAGTTGACCACACCCAATTGATTTTAAGGAAGGTCTGTGGATAAATCATCACAGTACTCCAGGACAAATGACCCCACCTTTGAATGTTCAGGGGTCTGTGTTTATCTCCTATAGTCCTCTAAACATCCTTAAGATTTATATCGTATATGTATTTTTATATTGTTATACTAACATAAGAAACTTGAACAACATTGCTCAAAATTGTATTTTTGATGAATGTTGAAAGCCGTTCTCATCTTGTGACTTTTTTTCTCCTAATATATGTATAATATATGGAATATTTGGCATGAAAGCTCACTTATGAACCATGGCAATAACTCCGACGTAAAGTTAATTGTCAATAGTATGATATAAATTGGCTCAAAGTTGTTTTCTAGGAACTATAAAAGGATCACATGAATGCAATGTTAAATGTGTGTAGGTTTAACATTTCATTACATACTATTGTTTTTTTTTCTACGTATGTTTGTCATAACAAGTTTAAATAATGAGATACACCATTATCATCACTTTCAAATATATGTTACTGTATAAATATCATTAACAATACAAAAGTTATAATTTTAGTAAAGTTGCCGAATATAAATGCTTAAGACGATCGTTTCAGTCAACAAGACCTCATCAGCTGAGCTCGAATTTAATATAGATGTATATATGACAGAAAGAAAAAGATGTATTATACAAGGTCAAACGATAAATTTAAATGTATTGCTAAATCCGTCTAAGAAATACCCACTGTAGAAATGGATAGTGTAGCTTTTGAAATGTTTTGAAGTACTGCCACGTTCAATTGTATTTGTACGATACCAAGACAGCTTAGGTGAGCGATGTGGCCCATGGATCTCTTAGTTTTGGATTCTGATCATTTTCATTATATTGACTCCTGTCCACTTGTTTTACTGTATAATTAATAATTTGGAGTTTAGGACGTCAGGATAAAAGTCATTGACAAATTTCCCACATGCGTGCTTCATTATAGATGGAATGATATATTTCATTTGGCCCTCAGACTGTTACAATGAAGTTCGCGATGCAAGCTATTGATTTTTTTTTTTTGCAAGGCTTGTTTGTAAAAGCAGACGATGTCAATGGATATTGCTCGCTTAGGTAAATATGATGAGTAAAACATATATTGAAGAAACGCTTGCCTATACAAAAGATTCTTCTGTGTGGGAATTTTTGGAAAATAATATTAAATTGTTTCCTAGCCTAAACTTTATATCCCGAAATCCAAGCGAGTCCAAGATGCGCTGTCAGTGAATTGCTTGTGTAAACTAGTCAGAATTGACTCTGGGTTATTCGTATCTTCAAACACGATGCAAATATATTCACTTTATTATCACAAACATATTTTTTTTTTTGGCGAAATTGAGGCCCAACAATCTTTCGAAGAGCACGTGTAAGCCATACGTCATATGTGTGACTTATTACGATCATTTGTGATATACATCAAAAAATAATTATTAGAAAT
The DNA here is from genome assembly GCA_030159075.1 of Atrina japonica. Classification (NCBI taxonomy): domain Eukaryota; kingdom Metazoa; phylum Mollusca; class Bivalvia; order Pterioida; family Pinnidae; genus Atrina; species Atrina japonica. Next base: position 1,210,111 of record BROG01000049.1, on the reverse strand, counting down.
AAAACATATATTGATATTTTAAAGTATTACACATGACGGATTCTGTTTTTCCAAAATAGTAACTCCCGCCAAGTCTGAATTTTCGGCTTTAATGACAAGGTATATATTGCGATCTTTTTTTTTAGACATACAGCTATACCTTGCTGAAAACATTTTAGACGCACCTGAGGATATTTTACATTTTAAATAATATAATGTCCTTGGACTATAGTTATGGCAGCAAACAAAATGCAGACTTTCATACAGTGGGGTCATTTTAGGTGAGGTCACAATCATATATTTCTGATCTATGTAATTTACATTCCATCTATGTACTTTGGAGTCATTTACATAGAATAAGTGTAACATTTAATTTGGAAATGCATCAGCCTTTGTTATTCATCTACATCTACCCTGTGCGTCCAATTACCGGATACAACGATGTTTTTAATCCTATAGACATATGACATATGCTATTTGTCCAAAAGAAAGGCACGTAAGAATCCCCACCTTTCTTGACTTAAGACGCAAGTTTATACAGTGACGAAGTGAGTTGACATTATTTATTACATTTTTGGTATTGAAATATAAGGATTTATAAATTTATTTTATTTTGTGTAATTTTTTGCACTCGGACAATCAAAATATTTTTCACGTTTTGCATTACTACGCCATGTTTTAGGTACATACAAATTGTGTTTGTGTTATCATAATTTTATTGTGGTTTTTATATAATTTTCCCCATATATATGCACTATTTTCTTAGTAACAGACTGATCGATTACAATTAAAACGTGAAATGGTTTGTTTACATTTTAGAAGCAAAAAAGACTTTAAAAAACGTTAGGTATCGAAAAATATTACTGGAAAATGTCAAAAATAGAATATTTGCCATTTTATATGAATAACACTTTTATTTCAACGTACAGGACAAATATATCCTTCTGTCTCACGCGATGAAATAGAAATGTTATTCACAAAAATGTGACAAATATTCAAGATATTCATGCTGAGCCATTTCTGAATCGACTTATATTATAAAGCTTAAAAATAAATTCGAGAAATTGAATTTGTTAGAAATATTTAAGAAGACATCAAAACTTGTATCATACAAAAATCATCAATGTTTATACAGCAAAACAGCATGACAAAAATAACAACGTTAAAACATAAATGTTTAATTGTGAAGATTGTATTGAATTCAGTTACTGTAAATCCGGTTTTATTTGGGATAATTTTATTTTTGCGTAATTTCGCGAGAGCTGATGCAAAAAATTTCGGATTTACAATAGGAAATGACTTTGTAATAGTTCTTCGAAAAAGTTGGTTTCATATGAAATATATCGGAAAAAATAATATGTATATTCACTTTTACCACCATATTGTACATGGCGTAAATCAGTCATATACACTGCCATTCCTGATATAAGACAACGCTAGCATGCTGTGTCTAATATTATTATACCTTTTATATGTATCTTTACTTCTGACTTGTCAAAATAGTACCACGTGATCTAAATCACGAATTGGTTGACATGTATATTTGTTCACCCGAGAAGCGTTATGTCACCCTAGGGCTCGGACAAATAGTCATGTGAACCCTAAACAAGGGTGATAATTGTATAATATTCGACAAAAGCAAATACATACAAGTATATTGATATTCCTGCAATATTGCATAATACTATACCCACCTCCCCAGATTAAAGACATGAAAAATTATGGATTTTTTTCAAAACAAATAAACAAAAATGCAACATAACTAAGCGTCAAATTTAATAACTATTTTTGTGTCAATGTGTCTAATAAACGCATTTCGTCATATAATTCCTCATCACTGTCTTTGATGTTTCTTTTTTCTCATATTTTATCGTTGTTCATTAGAACTCGTCTATCAGACTGCATAATAAATAGTCGTCTGGCACAAAGGCAGTTCATACCTACCTTTACACCACATTTGGATTTTCCACTGTTCTATGTCTATTTGTTTTATGCTCCTTAGATCAGAGATCAGACAGGTGGCATTTTGTTTTTGGATTTGTACGTATCCATCGTTGTGATTGTCTGTTATATATTTGGGGTTTCTCATCTTATTGCTTTAGATAAATTGTTTACATTAATTAATTAATTCATTCATTCATTCATTTATTGATTAATTGGTCTAGAATTGGTTTTATTGTGGCCAATATATATGACCAAAATTACTGACCTTTAAACACTTTGTGAATTTACTTAGCTGTCGACACCAACTCTTCAAATCAGGGGTCAGAATTTCGCAGCCAATGATTCCGTTAGACTTCCAAATACGGACATGTGCCCGGCAATTGTGGTATTTACTCGTTCGTTATGTACTTACCCGTCAATCAAGTTAAAAGAAATAACAGAAAGTATTTAAGATATTTCTTTCAACACATTTAATTTTAAGAATATTGCGTTTTAATGCGTCAGTTGGAAACGAACATTAATCATTAATAGAATGAACCTAACATAAACAGAAATAGATACGTATAAAGTGCAATTGCACCGATACAGAATACTCCATCTGTTTATAAAGTTCAACCAATAACACGATTGTATTTCCTTTCAGAAACGTTAAGTTGCATGATTCTGAATCTGCAAAATTAAAAAAAAAACTGCTAATTGATGCCCATGAGTAGAGGTTGTGGATGATTGTACAAAATGTTCGTTTCTTTGAAAAAATATGGCCATATATGAATAACACGATATATACAGTGTATATCTTAAACAGAATAAATATTGACACCGTGTGTCGATATTATTGCCATTATCATTAATAATGGTAGTAGAAGTAGTTGTAGCAGTTGTGCTAGTAACAGCAGAAGCAACAGTAGCAATAGTAGTAGTGGTAGTAGTAGTGGTAGTAGTAGTAGTAGTGGTAGTAGTGGTAGTAGTAGTAGTAGTAGTAGTGGTAGTAGTAGTAGTAGTAGTAGTAGTAGTAGTAGTAGTAGCAGTAAAAGTAGTAGTAGTAGAGGTAGTAGTAGTAGAAGTAGTAGTGGTAGTAGTAGTAGTAATAGTAATATTAGTAGTAGTAGTAGTAGTAGTAGTAGTAGTAGTAATATTAGTAGTAGTAGTAGTAGTAGTAGTAATATTAGTATTAGTAGTAGTAGTAGTAGTAGTAATAGTAATATTAGTAGTAGTAGTAGAAGAAGTAGAAGTAGTTGCTGTTGTTGTTGTTATTGTATTAGAGAGAGGGAAATACTTTATGCATTGCTGTTCTTTTTCTTGTCGTTACAGCTGTTGCTGTCAGACATTATCAACAGGCGAATATAGGATGCTTTAACTACCTTGCCCGACGAATCAGAGTATAAATGAAACTGTTCACTGAAGAGTGTGAGGCTGCAATAAATACACAAGTATCAGCAATCAAAACAACACAGCGGGCATTGATTTGATTTGTAACTAAAATGAATAAAAAGTCAACTAAGTCAAACCATAAAATCACACACACACGTGTGTGTGTGTGTGTGTGTGTGTGTGTGTGTGTGTGTGTGTGTGTGTGTGTGTGTGTGTGTGTTTGTGTGATATTATCACAGGAAATCAAAATAAGTTCAATATATCTATATTGAAATGATGGAAAGAATCAAATAATGATTTCACTTCATATATACTAAACTACTTTTAAAAAGACTAATTGATAGTGCATACATATTCAGAACGTACAGCTACAAATGTATATGGTAAATCATATATTCATTTGGTAATATCTAGCATTATTCTTATCTTTATTACTGTTCTTAGAACCCCCCTAAACCGCAAGGGTTTATACTGTAATACGTCACAGATTATATATCCTTATATATCAGTAAAATATGGTATCAACAACAACAAAGGACATTTAGTAATCACTTGTATTAATGGAATAAATTTTTGTGCAAATAAGGTCTGGTCCAGTGTTGTAATCATATACAAATAGTAAGGTTGAGTTAATATATTGCCTTTGAAAAAGTTCCAAACCTCGGGTTTTTTTTCAAGCACTTTTCGCAAAATATATAGGAATTTAAGAATTTTTAAATGTGCTTTATATAGCACTTGTTATACTGAAAATATTTTTGTGGGGTTTTTTTTCTATCGTTTTTGTTCTTTTTTATGATGGAAGTATAGGTCTTTGGTTTTAGGATGGAAAAAAAAACTTAAAAAAGCCTAAAAAGACACATGCGATTAAACTAAGCCTCTTAACGTCAGACATAATTGAAACCATTTTTCGTTGTTTTCAACACACGTGTATAATAGAAGACACACGTTAAGTTATTCTCAGAGGAAAAATATACATATTTCTTGTGTTAATCAAAGGCAAACATAAATCGAATTATGGTTTTCATTACTTAGGAGGCGCGGTGTTAATGTGGAAAATATATAATTGTAACACTTATTTGTAGGAAATAAGTCATCGCAAGATCAGCAGAACAGAAAATCTGTATTCTTAAACATTACTTTATTCTTGGTTTTTTGTTTGTTTGTTTGTTTGGGTTTTTTTTTTTTTTGGTTCGTTGTGTTGCTGTTTTTGTTGTTATTGTTGTTGTTATTGTTGATGATGGTGTCTTAGCATTCTGATAATTTCTTCTTTCAAGTTCATCATTATATTGTGTTTGTTTTATTGTTTTTTTTTACATTGCACCAAAATTGTTCATTTGCACGAAAATGTCAAAAACTTTCGATGAACTTTCACACATGCTAACCTCTGCTATGGACCAACGCCAATGCAGTGATTTCTTTGTGTCGTACCACGCCCACAATGACAAAATACATCGGTTTTTTAAATCTCATCCGAAAAATCTGTGACTTTCATTCCGTGTGCCGAACGCTTGGTGAACGAAATACTACAATATAATAAAGTATTTGGCGTGAACTCTACCCGGAAATCGAACCCTGGACAAACCACTTGGTATAGACGAACGCTCTACTACTAGAGCAGCGCAAGCAGCCTTCAACATTAAAATTGTTTTGATTATTATCATCATTATTATTATTATTATTATTATTATTATTATCATTATTATTATTATTATTATTATTATTATTATTATTATTATTATTATTATTATTATATTAATTTATTTTGAATACTATGAATTTTATGAGATTCGTACAGCATTTGATTTTATTGTTGATATCATCTCGTTAACAAATATTCATGATATGGATCGACTCATATTTAATTATTTACAAACCTATTTCAATTGATCAAGCTGCAAAAGAACCAAAAAAAAAAAAGAAAAATAAATAAAAAAGAATAAACCACAGAATTGACAAAATGTAATAACAATAAATTTAGTATGTTTTAATATGAATTTTATCATATTTATCTACTAATATTACCATAATAACAATATATTATATCTTTATTGGATGCAATTGTTATATATAAACAATAATATCACACGAAAATTATTGCATGGTATAGTAATACATATTTTTTAATGATCCATGAAACATGAGGTTTTTCCTCTATTATAACGTGTTCTTCCTTCGAAACAATCGGAACAGGCCAAATTTGATACTTAAACGTCAGCGAGTCGCTATTTATTTTGAAAAATAATACCGGACTGGTATTCAATTATATCCGTGACGTCAAAGTAATTACAACCATTTACCTGGCTATTTCTTCAAAAGAAACTAAAGTACTTTACCCCAAAAGACAGGAAAGAAATACATTTTGTAATGTGACAAGAAAATTTCTTTTTCTCTAAAAAATAATTTTCAAAACAATCGTTGTTTATATATTTCCCATCACTCTGTCGCCACACCAATGATAATTACAGTAGAAGCGAACATATCAGAAATTTCTGTTGTTTGGCTTTATATATATAATATATATATATATATATATATTATATATATATATATATATATATATATATATATATATATATATATATATATATATATATATATATATATATATATATATACTATCTTATACTGGATATCGTTAATGAATATTTTGACTGCAGAGTTAATTTACATCTAATTAAATATATAAAATTTACGATCAACAGGGATTTTAAAATGCCAAGACCCGTTGTCGACATAATTGTTACCGTAAAATTATTAGCCCCATAACTCACAAAACAATGATGCTTTAATAGACTTATCTGTAACTATCAATTAGGGATTCAGTTTTTATTCGTGAAAGTGTCTGCTCTGTCATGTTGGCGAATAATATCACAAATGGGTATTTTTATTACTTCAGTAATATCTAGATCAAGAGGCGAAAATAAATCGCCGTGTACAATAGATGTTTTACAAGATACATGCGACGTAGATAAGCAAACATGCAGGAAAATAAATAAAAGACTTATGTAACGTTAAATTTATGTAGAATGTGTTGGATTCATGGCAATTCATAGAGCGAATTTGAATTAGGATTTGTACGTATGATGTTGAATGTACATGATTATATTATTGGTTTGTTTGGATAGATTAAGAAATTATTTGAAATTTGATAGAAACGATTCATGACAAACTTTGTGTTTATTATGTATTGATTTTGTCTTAATAATTCTAGATAATTTTGAAAAATTGAATAGTAACACTTAAAACACTGGTCCGCGTTAAAATGTCGGTTTGCGTATAAAACGAGAGTAGGATGATAATCATTCTCTATAATTTTTAAGAGTAGGTTTTTCCTCAGATTATATATATATATATATATAAATAAAAGCATTTCTACAAACTGAAAAAAAATCATTCATTGAGTTGTTTTTAAAAAGTGCCCCACAACTTATTTGCACAGGGATGAAAGAAAAACGTAAGGACCTGCTTGGACGGTTTGCTACTTATTTATCTAAGCACTAAAGAATTTCAAAAACAAAAACAAAACCCTAATAATCCCATATTTCATTCCCATGTTTTCACTCTCTCGGGTTATTACCAAAATATTAGTTTAAGCGAAAACAACAATCTGAGTCTGCACATGCCAATCTATGGTGGAGAAATGGATGATATATTTAATAAATTTTTTAGATTGAAATCATCTGATGACATAAGATATAAATAAGTCTTCAATTATACTAAGTTATAATTATTCATTATTATTATTATTATTATTATTATTATTATTATTATTATTATTTATTATTATTATTATCTTTGTTATTATTATTATCATCATCATCATCATCATCAATATTATTAATATTATTATTATTATTATTATTATTATTATTATTGTTTTGTTCTCATCGTTGTTATTACCATTATAAAAATTATATATATATATATATATATATATATATATATATATATATATATATATATATATATATATATATGGATAGATAGATATAGTTATATTGATATAAATATTCACTTTTTACAAGAACACAAATTATTTAAACCATTTTGTAAAAAAAAAAAATAGAAGTACTGTTTAAATATACACCACCTAACCTTGAAACATCAGACTCACATGAATATCATATATACACTCTGTACTGTTGGCAAAGCTTGTTTAATGTTATCGGAGTTCACACACTTTGTAAAACTATATCTACTTCCAGTGATACGAGTCTGGTGACCTCTTTACTAATAGATATAGACAAGTGTGGGTTAACAGCTCCTATTATTACAGCTCTGATCTCTCGTCTATTCACTTCCCTATTGATTTAGACTGCAAATCATTGTCTCTAAGTGACATATTCCATTTATCATATAATCATAGTTAACGGCGTTGGTTTATCTGTATATTGTCTCAGTTGAAACCGCTATTTATTACATATTCAATTGACTTGGTATTTTTGACGTAATGATATTCTATTTTAGAAATTTTGAAACATTCCTTGGAAATTTACGATGACAAGCTGGGCATTTTTATACATATCAGTTACCAGACTTTTTACAGGTGTAAATTGTTTTTGATTTACTGTCCTGCCTTTTATTTCGTTTCAGTTAATATAACATGTTAGAGTATTTATGAGGAGTATTTCAATGTAATGGCATGGATCAATGGTTTCTTTGATGTTGTTTTTCTGCAGTCATCAGTGATCCGATGAACCAAACAAGAGAAACAAATTATCCAAAATGATATCCAACGTGCCAAGCTCCGACACAAAATTCCCTCGGGAATCAGGCCCGGTAACAGACACCAGGTTAAATAATTTGTTCCGTCCTATATGTTGGGGTAATTTATTAAGTAATAAACAACTGCAAAGCTACCTTTCATACTGTTTTGATGTCCATCCCGTTGGTCAAGGTTACATTAGCAATATCTACCTCAGATATCCTTGTCTGAAATACGTGCACAATAAAACGTGACAAAGAGAGTGTTTTGACACTTGCAATAATATTCGACATTTTATGACAAAAAAAAAACAATATGACGATAGTCGGGTAGAAGATATACAATATATAATAAGAAAGACTATGTTGACAATATATAGACGACTGACCACTAAATTTACCCTTAAATGAGAAGTCAATATCATATGAATGAGGTCCATATTACTTAATATGTCGGACAACAGTTGCGACCAATGTCATTGTTGTGGAGATGGTTATGTTTGCATTGCTGGACATTATGATAACAAGAACCTGTAAACGTATGGGAAAAAATTCAGACAACTTTATTAATTTGTTTTCAAAAACATTTGTCAATGAATATATGACATTGTTTCATAAAATCCGTTATTTGTAAAATCGTTTTATAACCATTATGAATTTTCCAAAAGAAAAAGAAAATAAGTAGCGGCATTTTAGTGACCTAAATATGTCAACATAATTAGAATAATTGTTTATAATGAATATGTATGTTTTGAATTTGCATAAAAGAAAAAAGCATTTTACCAGTAAAAATATTCAAATGACACAATTTAAGTAACCTCCAAATTATCATAAATGGTTTTGCTGATGTACCTATAGGTATGATGATCTTTCTTTCCTTCTCTAATACATATTTTCTACATTTTCGTTGCCTTCTGTCCTCTTTATCCATTAACGTAGCAAATGTTAGCATGATTAAGCAATCTTCAGAATCTAATTTGCTGTTTAAATTCCTTTTATTTGTTTTCGTATATGTTGAATTAGAGGGCATTAGTTTTTGTTTTGTGTAAACGTTTTCCCCTTTTTACAACTTAGATTGTTATACAATAACAAACAGAGATATACACATGTATTAAAATTCTTAAATTCCTATATATTTTGTGAAAATTGCTTGAGGAAACCATGTTTTATTTTCAACTGCAATTGGTTAACGCAGCCTTACTATTTGTGTATGAATTTCAGACTGGACCTGACGTTATTTTCACAAAATACAAAGGAATGTGAAATCATTTTTTTTCCTGAGCACAGCTCGTACTTGTTATTGTTTATCAAGCACAAGTAGTACAAATTGGAAGAATAAAAAAACAGTTTTCTTGTAAATACAACCAATGCCCCTTTCGAGTTCTACTCACATACAAAGAGAGGGTACATGTACCACTGATGATTTGTAATAAATAATCTATCCTGGTTATGATCACCAATTATTACCAAAGGGACCTTCATTTGTAAATTTATTGTTAAAAATTATGTTATGTCTCGTTTCCAGCCCCCTCCCTGAATCATTATGTTTAAATACCTCAAGTTGACCCAAAAAAAGGGATTTGGGGTCGATTCTCTTGGTAGAACCGGAATATTCAGAAACGCGTTTAGACACAATAATCGCACCATTTAAAGTATTCTGTTGACTTTTCAAAACATTAATTAATGCATAATTATCATTCATCATAATAAACAATATTAGATATGAATTAATTCTTATTAATAGTTCAAGACGAAATAATTAAAGTACATGAACAGAACATATATTCAGAACCAAATTCGCCTTTTGACAAGTGATAATAAGTCATGAATAAATAACATTAATATACTCATATTTCCTGTGAATGTCAGTCTTGACTTTGAGATTTAGATGAAATATTTTAGAAACCAATCCATTGTAATAATGTGCAGCATGTCTACACTTCTTTACTTATAATCTTAGTTATTTAGACAATAAAGAAGGCAAAACAATTGTGTTTTTAAAAAAATACTGGTTTTTTGTTTTATATCAATTTGAACAGACATTGGTCAGTTATATGTAACTATAATGGTGATTGCTGTGTACAGTTTAAAGGGGCATAAGCTGTGTTTAAAAAAAAAACATTTCTGCTTTTTACTAGTTAGATTGAAATACAATAAAAAAAAAAGATACACATGTATTAACATTTATAAATTTCTATATATTTTGTGAAAAGTGCTTGAATAACCTAGGTTTTGCACTTTTTTCAACTGCAATTGATTATCGCAACCTTTCTTTTTTATATGAGTACCACACTGACCTGACTTTATTTTCACAAAATATATAGGAGTGTGATATATATTTAGTATGCCTGTGTAAAGTTCTTATTTGTTATTGTACATCAAGTACAGGTAGTAAATGTAGAAAAAATTGAAATAATATTTTTTGTTCACAGAGCTAATGCCAATTTAAAGGGTACAGTCTTTTTATATTTAATTTATAAAAAAAGAAAACTTTTCTATATACCGTGTACCCTAGTAGTTTCCAGTAGGCCGGAGACCACTCAGTGGCTTCTAATAGAAAAATGTGAACATTTGATAAATTTTGACTTTGAAATAATCCCTTATTCATTTTCTGTATCAACATGACCCAGGGTCAAGGAACATGTAGGATATTATTCCATGAATTATTACTATAAACAACAAATAATAGGAACTCCATTTTATAATCTATACATAACGCTTTACTCAGATTGTTGAAGGCGCCGGAAAGAAAACAAAGATAGCTAGAGTTGTCGGTAATGATGCATTAGGGTATAATAAAAGGAATTTAACCAAGTATTGTTCGTCTGAAGAAAAATAAAATATATTAAATGATATGATTTATAAATCATATATGATTTGCTTCATATTTTATCTTACAGAAGGAATTGAAATACCTCTGTAAGTGCAATTCATTGTGAATCTGATTTAATACCGGCATAAGATGAAAACATAAATATCCCAGAGATCTCGAAATTGATTTCAATATAATGAAAACAAAGTGCTGTCAGACATATTAAGTAGATTCTGTATTGTGTACGACCAAATCATAACAACGTTGACATTTATCGATATACACTTTATCAGTTCTAGCTGCTTGATTGTCTATTTATGTGTCTGATCTCATAAACCTCAAGCTGGGCGGAGAAACGTTGGTTTTTACTGCAAAAGGGTGGAGTGAAAAAAGCAATAAAGGTGACACATTATGCCGTTAAAAATGTAAGTGTGAGATTTATAAGCGCAATATAACTGCTGACAGTATGTGTTAAATATCTAATAGCTGAATAAGACTAGTTGTTTAATTGTTAATTTGCGTGAACAGTAAACTGGAGATTTTCTTTCTTTGTGTTCCGTGTATATAGTATGTTTGTAGTTTGTAGCAGTGTATGATATGTGTGTAATCACGACTGATTTCATTTTGTGGGGACACATTCGAATTTATTAGAGGGATTACTGAATGTCTAACACTTATTTAAAGTGACACTGACAAATACTTACCCGGTACCTTTTCGGATAATTCTCAGTAAGAATGACATAGATATAACCAAGCGCCTAAACATTGTCAGCAGCTAGCGACCCTAACACAAATATCGTTAAATTTAGAGATAGTTATACTTATGAAATATACAGAACCCCATTATGAGCAATATCCACAGGTTTTCGGGGCATATTCGACGTCATCATCATCATCATCTTCATCGTCATAATCATCATCATCATCATCATCATCATCATCATCATCATCATCATCATCATCATCATCACTTGGATATTCCTTTCAAGACTTATGGGATATAAAATACCATATGGAAATCTCAGATACCAAAGTTTAAATCTTTAGGATGTCCAGGGTATAAGTACACATCTTATAAAAAAAATGGACACAAGATTTTAAGTATTTTTTCAAGTTAACAGTTAAATTTCAACTTGTCAAAATGTTTGATAAAGTCATGGTAGGATCCTTCTTTTGGTTTATTGTAATGTAAAAATATACCAGTGTTGGAACACAATCTGAGAGTACAAAGATCACAACATACAGGTGTTGCATATTGGTGTGATTTGTTTACTTACTTTTGCAGATGTTTATTAATAGAACGTTTTCATAAAAACGAAAATATCGTTTTTCTTTTCTCATTCTACCGTGACACTTGGTCATAACTATCAATTTCCCAGAGGTCAGTGTTTGGCAAATGTCCAACAAGTGTTTGTTTATTATGTTGTGGTTGTAAACTCCATTACTGAAAACACTCTTTGATTTATTTCATATTTGGACTGGTACTGAATTAGCATATTTAATTCAGCAAACACTGGTCAATTCTTGAGTCAATTTAGAGCAGATTTCGGATTAATTAAAACATGTGAAGACGTCATTTTTTTTCATGTAGATATCCATAACAAAATATGTCTGTGCTTACAAACACCACAGGGCTTTCTGACTATTTTCGTATGTTCACTTTTCATTATAATGCGTTTTGTTTGTCATAATTCAGCATGATTGATTGGCACTTTTTCATTTTTTCACAGAAATTTATAGAATACTATTTTCGTTTTGAATCATAACATATTTATATCAATTGAAAAAATGAGATTCTTCAAATCTTTCTACATATTCATATCAATTGAAAAAATGAGATTCTTTAAATCTTTCTACAAACTGCATTTTCTATTTAAGCAATATGAGATGTCAACCCCTTTTAGCAATTCTAAAATCAACTTTAACCTGATTTAATTCAAGATAAAATACAACTGAACACAAAATGACAAAATTCATCGTGATTAAAATCCGTAAACTCAGATTTTCATCTTTGGAATAATTATTGTATTGTAATTCAGTAATTCTAGTGTTATAATGATATGCAAATGACCTATAGGTCAAACACTCGGTAGACCTCTACCATGCATGTTTGAAAATTTGTTGAACCTGAAATGTCAAATAATTTCTGTAATTGTTCACATATAATAGTTCTTTTCCACCTGAATATGAGATGAATACAGGCATCTACGTTCGATATTTCGACTTCGTAAAATACACCCGAAATTGATTTGTGATGGCGGATTGAAGCTAACAGTTATTCAAGTTTATCATAGTAATATGTATTTGCAAATGATCCAATATGCCAGGGCGTGTTCAACATATAAACATTTCATATACAGCGGTAAATTATTTACTCACAAGTTATTGACACAGAAATATCGAAAATCGCGTTTGATGTCAACGTTCCGCATATTTTACGGTCGGTATAATAACTTTGTTTATAATTACTCTGCTTCAGTAAATGAAATACCGCGTTACCGGTTCGATAGGGGTTGTTGAGTCGTCTGTACCAAATTTGTTCCTTTTCAAACTGGAGCTCAACTGATGAAGTCTAATTGACAGACACGATATCGTCTTGAGCATTATAACTTTGGTATTATGTTTGTAATATTTATAACTACTAGGTCGTTGCCACTGCTGGTGGACCGTTTGAGTTCCCGAGGATATACATAAACCTAGTACCTGGTATTTCTGTACCAGCTGTTCATCTTATACTAAAGTGATATTTGGCACTGATCACCATTTAAATTCGAAATTTTTCTAATGCTAAGATAGTCATTTTTTGTTAGACAGTGGTTACTCTTAGGCGGATTTTGGCCTTGTATGATACCACTTTATCTTTAGAAACTACACATACTTTTCAAATAGGAGCTCAACTGATGAAGTCTACTTCAATTGACAGAAACGATATCGTCTTGAGCATTATAACTTTGGTATTATGTTTGTAATATTCCTAATTTATTTCATTTGTATTTTATTGTGACCCACGGTAAGTTTGACTGGCCATCAGGGGATGCTTACTGCAGACGTCCATGTTTCTTCATTGTTCACCAGATTTGTTTCCTGGACATTTCTTAAGAATTATACTTTTGTAATGTACTTTGAAATTGGATATTTTTATTTTTATTTTTATTTACCACCAGGTTATGATACATACAAGACAATATATTACTTAATATTGGCATGTAAAAGATACCGTCGGCAACAGCTGATATTGGTTTAAGACGCAATACGAGGAATGACCATCGCTTTCGTGAGCTCTGTCAATCAATATATGATTTCATGTAGCAAACTTCCGGGTTTTTTATCTTAGCTCCTCAGCTATTCATATTGCTTCTGTTGATGTAATGATGGCCATTTTATCAAAAGACATGTTATTATCACTTTGTTTCGCGAAAATAAAATACTGATCAGACAGTTTGTCGTAATATGCCTTTAAGGGAGCATTAGCTGTGCCCCCTCCATATACAACTAGTAATATTGAATTAATCAATTGCAAGTGAATAATTGCCGAACTGGGTTTCTTTAGCAGTATTCACAAAAAAATATATATGGAAATAAGAATATTTATGCTTGTGAAGTAAAAAAAATTGATATATCCTGTATTATTATTTGATTTGCCATCTTAACTTTTTTTTTACAAATATACAAACTGTTAAATAACCTTTAACTGATTTCTGTATTTTAGGGAAAACTCAAACACGAGAGCGACAGACCTATCATCAATACCAAATATAGGGAACTGGAGAACGAATATCAATTTCATAAAATATTCAATCATAAATCGACTTACGAGAAAAGGCAGAATTTTACACCTTACAAACAAACAGGTGAAAATGTGGTTCCAAAAAGGGACGTAAAAGGGGAAGCAGGATTTGAAATCTGACCAAATGACAACTACAATTGACCCAGAAATCAAGTTATACGGAATATCTCCAAATGAAGTGATTGCAATATTTCATTTACAGTACCAATTTATGGAAAGATATTTTTAAAAGATAATAAAGTAGTATTTTATTTCGCGGGCAATGCAATATATTTATGGTTTTCAGTTCAACATTTGTATATGTGTGGTGAATGCTGAAATATGTCACGTGGTTTTTGTGGTGCAAATATGTCACGTGATTTTTTGTGTTGCAATGCACCTTTTGATATATTTACAATTGGATATTATATAAATATATTTATTTTCATACATGTTTATCACTGATTGTTCCATAACACAGGATAAAATCTAACTTTATACATTTATTGCCCTGGTTGTGGGGAGACATGAGGACTTGTTTACCCAAGGCAAGTCATATTTCCCGAAGGCGAAGCCCTATTGGAATATGACTTGTCGCGGGTAAACAAATCCTCATGTCTCCCTACAACCAGGGCAATAAATTGTTTATTATACCGAAATACAGAATTAATAAAGACTGTCGAATAATCTGCAAGGGTTTTCGCATGCGGGAAACATGATGCACGCAAGGGAGATATAACGCACGCGAGGGAAACATGAAGTGTAGTTTCCTTGACACGTGACGGCTCTCAACTAAACAATGACTTTCTAAATTTTGATTTTGCAACATAATATGGACACAGATACAAACTGTTCTCAGGAATTGGGTAACTGGTCAATTTCGTTCAAACCGCTTAAATAAAATTGAGCAAAACATTGTTCCAGCTGTCAAAAATATTGGTCGTTTTGGACACTTTTTGCGTATATATCAAAGTGTATTGACGCAATTCTATAAAAGGCCGTTTATATTAAACGAGAAGAATCCACAGTCCTGGCAATTTAAGAAGATTTTTGTTTATTTTGCGAAATAAGAAAAAAACAAGTCACAGTTAATATATTCGCAATATTTTATTGAGACAGAAGGCATGGACAATTTAATTTTGCGAATAAGTGACAAACCGTTTCAGGAGGTATTTAACATCTGACTCCAAAATTCAATTCTTTTCATTTTTATTCTATGAATGGTTCAATTTGATCTCTGCTGAAATGCAAAAGTTGAGAATCTTGTATCCACACAATTTTGAGAAAAAATACGTTGAATATCCTTCATCGAGGCATATCTAAAATTCCCCTGAAAAGTGTACACAGCCCAATCTAATTTCAGTTTACTGTGTCAAATGCTAATATATGTATATAAAAAAATCAATACAGGAAAAGAAATATTTTCTTACAAAAGTACCAAGGAAAAATAATTTTGAAAGTATATCCATATGACAAAGATATCAATGAATATAACAGTTATATAATAAAAATTCACCACTTTCTCCCAAAATTGACAACTTACAAAAATCTGTTAATTCAATTTCCCCAAAAAAGTATTCTCATAAACCTTAAGGTAGTATTATATAACATTGTGAATATGAAAATATTTTATCTACAGTCATATAAAATACGGTCACCTAAACTTAACTATTGTGATACATTAGTTACGTTGGGTTCGGTATTTTTCTGGCATGACTAAAATTTTAATAGAAATAAATCGGTAAATACTGAGTATGAATCAATTGTTTTCTGTAAAAAATATTGTTATGGCTTCTTAAATGAAAATTATTTCCTTAAAGGGATCATTCCGGTAGATACGCTGACGACAACCCTTATTCCGGTAAACATGTGTCATCTCGGTAATTGACCATTCGCCAAATGTGCGATAAGTTATCTTAAGGCAAACTTTTCCGTAATGATGTCACAATGAAATGGCCCTTCAAACATTTGTGTGGATCGAATCATGCAAAAAAGCACAATAAACTTACGTCATTTTAACCGATGCATTCCGAACGTCCAGCGTTATTGGAATAGTGTTTAATTCCTCCTTAAATCAGTTGAAAATTGTTTGTTATGGCTATAAGAATCGAACCCAGATAAAAAGACTTTACAGTCTTGGGGGTCAAACTCTATATGCGACAAGTTTTTACATATTGTAATTTTTAAATGTTTTCCTTTTTCAAAATAGGAAATGACTAATGTAAAACATGTTCAGTATTTTCTTTAAAAATAGTTACTAGAAATGAACAAAAACTACACTGGGTTTTATCTTTTCAAGGTCGCAAACTATTTCTTTTTCTGCAAAATCGCAAATTCCAAACGTTTTATTTGTCTCCGCGGGTCATATGTGTTTTCATTTCTTCTAAAACCTAACAGTTGCACATTCTCGGATCAAGTTATGTAGAGTGAAGAATCGTAAACTCCTTAGCTCTATCAGTGCTGATTTATGATACAATACACAGAGGATGTAGTAGCTTTTAACTAACTTTGAGGAATTACATAAAATATCCCAAGGAATCTTACAAAGTGTAAGCCTTACAAGCGAAGTGTGTGATAATATCTCGTAAAAACGATCTATTTAATTTAAAAAAAACCATAACGCTAGCTTAACTTACCTACCTAATAACTTTCTCAGCATAATCACTGTGCTATCATAAAATTTAGCTTTTATTTATTTTTGTATCAAGTTTCATACAAATATTCAATGAACACAGGTAGGATTTTTCTTGATTTAAAACGCTCCATAGGAGATCCAAAAGAGCGGTTCATCTGGTTCACGAATCTCGGTAGGATACCATGCTATTTCAAGATGATATACGCTTATTGTAAGACTCTCATGACAGGCAAAAATGTTTCTTGTTTTAGCCTCTCAACTAATATATATATTTAAATAGATCAAGTCAAGATCCATTTAATATTTTCTATATCCATAATTCTATTTCCACACAATTACGAAAGTTATCTATATAACTAGATTTAGACGTATAATGCAGTTATGAAACAAATTTATTAGAAGCCGCCGGGAAAATATTCCAATCTTGTCAGCTTAAAGTCGGATTACCGTAGTTTGATAAACACGGCGGATTAATAGCGATGTAACTTGAAGAAATTAACCACTGTACTGCATTGTGTGTATATCTTGGCTGTATTCATGTGGTTGACCTGCCTGCACTAAACTGGCATAGATATTAATATAATACAATATAATTAGTATATAAATGTACAGACATAGATGTGTTATCTGTATGGAGTATAATATAGGTACATCATATAAACCACAGAAACGTTCAAATCTCCTGGAAATCTAAGAGCAGGATCAGGTGCCATGGAGAAGTACATATCTGAATTGAATTACTTTATAACTCGACATTTTTGCCCTTGGTTATGTTCGCCCTCTTATGACATAAAAAATATTTACCCACATTCGCCTTACATCAGAATTGTCTCATGGAGGTCATGCATTTCTTAACTTTAAAATTTCGCTTTCATTTTAAGGGATGATAAAAATTGTCAAAATATACAGTAATCAACGACTTATTAAGCAACACCCAGTGTACTTTTAGATATCGATTGATTTAATTTAGAAATCAACTCACATTGAATGTCAAACTATTTATTTCGGATACACTCGCACATACTTTGGTGTCAATGATCCATTCGAATGTGTTTCAGGACATCAAAATCAATGTCTATATTAACACAGGTGTTTATCAGAAATCAAATATAAATGGACATTATAAGGATTCACTTTGACTTGAATAAGACTTATAGGTGTTTAACGTCAAACATCTTCAGAATTATCTATACGTTTGGTATATATTCCAATGCCTTACAAGCAATTTGGAAATATCTTATTGCTGCCTTTTTACTATGGCACAGCTAGCTGAATTATAAATCTGGCACTAGTAGAGAGAAACATGAATACTATTATTATCACAAAATTGTTATCAAAACGCTGGCTTTTATAATTACTTGAAACGTGTTATCAATCATTGTGATAATTTCCTTGTTGAAAGAGTTTTTCTCATTTTGACCATGGCGTATCTGACCTCTACCACACTTGGATTCGAACCCCGCTGGTCTACGACTTTATAATCGAATGTCAAGGTCAGTGGTTGTTTCCAATACATTTTGTGAGCGGAGTTCTATTACATCTTTACATATTGACAACCGTCACATGATTGAAAAAAAAATCAAAATATTTACCACATGCTATTTCAGTTTATTTCCTCAACCCTTTGTGGCACCTTGATAAAAAGTGTGATTGTAAATTTCTGAATAGGTAAGGGTTTTATTTTTAGATAAGATTTTGGCTTTTTGGTAGGTGGTTTAAGTTTGTAATTGCAGTTAGAGTCCAAATGAATTCCTGACAGATGCGGCACAAATATATAAATAGAACGACACAATTCATGGATTTTAATCCAAACACAGTATATCCATATTAAGCTGATTTGTTTACAACATGGACGCAGACATTTTGGACACCCAAAGTTGTGCGGAGGGCAAAATAAGCCCAGCGATCTGATTGGTCATTAAATGTAAAAATAGTTTTGCCATTAATAAGTGAAATTCAGGTGATAAAAAGATACATGAATATTAGTAGTACTTTGTAAATTATAGGGTTGATGGTTGAAAATTTAAAGGGAAGGGCTAGATGAGAATAAATATTTTCCTTTGGTGCGGAATACTACGAGTTGTAAACAAGTGAAAATTTGAAATACAAATGCAACCTATACTTTTGATTGCATATTCTGTTATCAAAATTATTTATCTTTCAGCACAGGGAACTGATTTGACCCAGTTTTAATATACATGGGAGTGACAGTGACCTGAAGTTTTGTAAATTAGCATTGAGCCTATGGGAAATATTTTGTGATGTCTGTCCATATCTATTTTTGAAAATAGACAGACAGTATTGTTTTGACATTGAACAGACCTCTGATGTTGCAATTTATCGTGGTTGCATTATGCGTAATAGAATATCAGTTTATGTATACCTTGGTTTGAAAGCAATACTATGACCGTGCCCGATCAATACACCATCGTTATGCTCTCTATTACTGTAACATATGTCATCCAATTGGAATTTCTATGATGGTCGTTCAAATGTATTGTTACAAGTAAAACCTTTATGGTTTAATCAGTGCGATGCTGCATAATAAAATATGTCAATGAATTATGTGCCATATTTGGACTTTATATCTTGTCCAATTTACTATCTCACGTCATAATGTATTTTCTGAATACAGATGTATAACAACACCAAAAACAATTGTCAGTTACCAATGTGTTTGCTCCAAGGTTACCATGTCCAAGTAATGGGAACATCTCTCCTTAAATCATTACGCCTCAAAAAACTTGGTTAACGAGAGTGCGAGCCCGACTGAAGAAAATATGGTTTTGTAATGGAAGGTTACCAGTAAACTTTGGGGACTGTCGGTGGTATTTCCCCGGATATACTGTAACCGGATATTTTTCGTCCATCGTAAAAATGAATTTCGCCTGATTACTGAAAGATTGTTGTCAGTGAGTTATCGCCAGCGAGAAAACAAACAAAAACAAACACTTTTCTCTCTCATCAACCAGTGTTGCCACAGTCTGACGCACCCATTTCCAATAATAGTAAAATTGACAGTGTATGGTTTACAATAATTGTACATTCAATATTAACTGATCTATCCGTGAAAATAATGGATCCTACAGAAAATTAATGAAACAAGCTAGCCAAACTTTGTTTTTAGGCGTGAATGAGTTAACTTGTGTGTTCCTGAATTAGGACAGTAGTCTACACTATTTATGAATTTGGAAGAGTCTAAATGTGAACACAGGTTTGTCAAGTAAAAGTACACTTATTTTCAGAATTATACTAAATGCGTCGTCTAGGTACACTAAATAAATGTTTCAATTATCTTTTTATAAACAAGATTATGTACACTTACTTTTTTTTCCAAAATATGTTAAACCCTATTTCTTCATCTACTTTTACATTTCTATCATCTGCATCAAAATAAATTTAGAATATACATATGCAATATACTCTCGTCTTAACTCGGCTTTAACAACACGATAACTGGTGATCTACAGAAATATAAAAGTCTGAGTTTCAATATTGAATTTCTGCACAAGTTTATCTATTTATTCTGGTTAATCATTCTACCAAGCGCTGACAAATTAGACAGATATTTGTATTTAATCATGGCATTACCGAGTGTCTAAATAATAATTGTAAACCATGTTGACATTATTAATATGATTAATAAAATTATATACTTTCGCTTATTTCAATTTCTACGTAGTTTCGTTACGCATCCAAGTTCGTATGTGGCCTGAACAAAGCTTGCAAACAGAGTCCATTGGTGTGGTAATTTTTTTACCGATGGGGCAAAAAAAAAAAACCAAACAAAATGGAAATCACTGAAACTTTGGAATTTTATAGCAAATGCGTTAACGCTATGTTTACAAAATATCTAGGCCATTGTGTCAAATGTTTGACCTCCACGTGTGTCAGATCCTCACATTAAACGTTAAACCTCCACGTGTGTCAACTCCTCACATCACATGTTAAACATCCACGTGTGTCAAGTCCTCAAAATTTCGATATGAAATTCATTTTTACCTGCTTACTATCTTCAGTACACGAAGGAAATTACTGTCAAATAATTTTCATGTTTCACACTCAAATCAGGACTAGAATAGTGAAAATGGCATTTTTGAAATTTAATCTATGAGATCTTACTGAAACTAATACTTTACATTGTTGTAATCCTCATCATCATCAACATCATCACCATCATCATCATCAACATCATCATCATCGCCATCATCAACATCACCATCATCGCCATCACGTCGTCGTCGTTGTCATCATCATCATCATCATCATCATCATCATCATCATCATCATCATCATGACACGTGATGGTGAAGACAGAAATAGTATCAGTTATAGTTGATTATTTTTTTTTAATTATCTACTTAAACATTGGTTTACATATAACTGTGGTTATAAATGAAGAATTTGGAATCTATCGTCACATTTGGTTTTTTTGGGGGGTGTCTACGTGGCCGATCGGTTAGATCATTGCGCTTTAAATAATGAAATCTCTCACTTCCTCCTCACGTCAGTGCAGGTTCCAGTTTTGCTGGAAGCTAAGCTGACAAGTGAGAAAATTTGCCAGTTTACTTTTGGTGACCGATGGTCTCTTCCTGGGTACATTTTAACCGGGTTATTTTCTCAACTATTTAAACCTGGTGGCCATCATATAACTGAAACAGTTTGCCGAAAAACACAATTTAGAATTCAAAACTCGAATTACCTTTATCAGAGATAAGATCTGTGCGGTTTTATACTTATTAATCTATCCATTCGGACACGGAGGTCCCATGTTAAGTGAAAATGAAAATACAATTGTGAATTGCATACAAAAATATATACTCTCCGATCAGCAGTGGCTTTTGTTCTTAGACTATATTTCGTCTCTTATCAAAACAGAAAAAAACCAATTCAAATTAGATATGCAGGGATGAATTATTTGAACAAATGTCACTGATAAAATTGATATGTATCTCGGTATTTCCCATTCAGACACGGAGGTTCCAAGTTCGTTGGAAATGAAACATTGTGAAAATAGTTATTAACTATACACTATAAATCTTAACTTTTCCATCTCTTTAATATTGGCGAAAGATGTTGATCTTTAATTTTGAATTATCAAAGTAGAACAAATTTAAATTGCGATATGAATTGATGACAGATTGGAACAAATGTCGCCGATAAATTTGATTATAATTCCGTTATTTTCCATTCAACAAAATAATTATTTCGATATTAAATGATATGTACTTCTGTGTTATGTATGTTACATAAACCTGGATAAATATTGATTATGCAAGCTAAGTCAGTGATGTAATAGTGCGTATTATAAGTACAAAAAGGTTAACGTTTATAAATTTTGAAATAATTGAGACTGCAATCATAAATTCATCTCGTGCACATAAAATTCCCCTGATGCGTGATAGGAAACAACATATTATGAACATTAACTGAAAATTGTTTCCAAGTTTTTATATCCTTTTAGTTCTTCCTAAGGTACATCGGATAAAACCATTTTATGTTAACTACCACTTTTCCTCACCTAACTTAAGATGCTGCATGATACTAACCGTAAAATCAAGAAAAAACAGCTACTACAAATTAGATCCAATTGAACATAAAGTATTGAGTGAATGAGAGGAGATGCGGATGTAACTTATGTAACAGAAATCTATACATTTATTGGATTATTGTCAAGGATTCTCAAATGTGTTATTGAGGAGCGTGTATCTGTTCTGTGTTTGGTCTCAATCGTTTTTTGTTTTTTTTCAAAAAGATGTTTACAATTATACGAGAAACGATTTTGATTGTTATTTATATCAAGACAAAGCCAAAATGAAAGTAGGTAGGTATTAAATATACCCTTTGGAAGACTAAAAAAGTATGATGTCAATTAGATAGTAATATTGTTAATGAAGAATAATGAAAAGACCGAAGAATGGGGAGAGAGCGAATATATTTAGGAAGAATAAGCAAAATTATAATGAGGAGGAGTGGAAGGATGATGATGATGATGCTGATGATGATGATGATGATGATGATGATGATGATGATGATGATGATGATGATGATGATGATGATGATGATGATAATGAATGGAGGATGGAATAAAATTGGTAAATAAAATCCTGCACATGTAAATATAGAGACACGTTTGAGTTACTGTATACTTGGACATATTTGCTCTCGATTAATTTTCGCTATTTTCGTCCTTATATGAGACGACGATGTAGTCTTTCATGATACCTGATCTCACCTTTGAACTTTTGGACGTCCGGTATTGTCCAGTGTTCACCACATTTTTATGTACAGTTTAACCTTGCCTAAAGACCATCTATCTTAGGTAACCTGTTTGTAAGTAGTCATGGATAGTATAGCAAAGCATGTCTGGAATTTAATATAGCAAACGAAATTAAAGTTTATAAATTCATCAACCCCTAATATGATAATGGACTCTTTTGCAAATCTAAGACTTAGGCCAGTCCAAACGTGTTTTTAGGGTGACTGAGTTAATCAATAAAATGCTGAAAGTCAGGAAGAAGTCCAAAAAAGGAAAAAAAGAACCTGTATATCTTCGGTCCAACACTCAGTACACTATTATACAACGGCTAAACAGCTTTTGGATTTTATCCTTGTGCGCGATGAGTAGGACAGAAAAGTAACACGTCTGTGCATAAACAGATGTTCTAAAATTACCGGATAGTATAACATCAATTTTATGTCATTTCCAAATGAATTATGTCATATTATTCATACTTCATACAAAAACTTCAACAAATTAAAATTTCAAGAACGAACATGTATTGTGTTTGAGTTTGTGTGCCTTTGCAGCAATTGATATTTATTTACTAAAATTTGATTCATTGTCTCATTTATAGTAAAATTATGCTGCAAATTGATATGTAAAGTTTAGCAACATTACGAATATTATACAATTTAAAAACTTTGGTGTGATATTAATTAAATCTGTCTGTATTGTGTTTCCATC
This sequence comes from Atrina japonica, assembly GCA_030159075.1. NCBI lineage: Eukaryota > Metazoa > Mollusca > Bivalvia > Pterioida > Pinnidae > Atrina > Atrina japonica. The sequence goes on along the minus strand of BROG01000049.1, from coordinate 1,185,933 downwards.
ACCCAGATGATCCGATATGTCAGATATTGTTCAGCATATTATGACTTCATATTCAAAGGAAAATTACTTATTGATAAGCTACTGCCATTAGAAGATGCAGAATCGCGTTTTAAGTCAACATTTCGCAACATTTACGGTCGGCATAATGACCTAGTTTGCAATTACTATATTTTACAAGCTAAAATGTTGAGTTACGTGTCCGATAGATATTGTTGAATCGTCTCAACAAATCCTTATTCCTTATTTGTTATTTGAATTTGACTTTGGGTGTACGCATGGACTTGTAACATAATGATCCTAAAGTTTAATTACCCAGAGAATTAGCATTTATATTTTACACCTTTTTTTCAATCAGGCCGCACGCTGAAAACCCTTGAAACCGACGTCATTTGTCTAGAGAAGCATGCTACATTAACTACTTTTGCCCGATTTCACGACATAGGTTTGATTTGATTTGATTTTTTGTTTTACGCCATACTCAACAATTTTTCAGTCATATGATGGCATCCAGTTTTTATTGGTGGAGGAGAAACCCCGGTTACCCAGGTAAAGACCACCGACCTTCTGCAAGAAAACTGGCAAACTTTCCCACTTAATTCGAAATGACCCTAGCAAGATTCGAACCAGAGGTGAGAGGCCGTGTGATTTAAAGCGCAATGCTCTAACCACTCGGCCACAGAGTCCCCCCACGACAAAGGTCAAAATCTGTTTAATTCCACCCGTAGCTGGTATCACCATCGTGTTCTAGACAGGACGTAAAAACCATAAAAGGTACGGAGATACATGCATGTCAAACATTGTCCCAGCAACAGGTCAAATTATGCAAATAATGTACTGCTTCTCAACATTTTTCATATTGTTGTCAAATCAATATCCACATTTTTCTTAGATGACTGGAAACTATTATTACGTTTGGATTATTTTTTTCGCATATGTTGTTTCCATTGAGGAGTATTTGATTATTTTATGAGTGTGTTCCGATACGGAAAAAAAATATTATATTGACAAGGCGTATATATCGTATCAAATCATTGATTCACCTAGAACTAGGACAATCATATTTATGACGTCACAAACAACAGACTGCAAGTCAAGTCGAGTTCTTTAATTCAGCTTTTGAATTTGGTACTGAATTCAATATAATATATGTTTAATACATTAAATTCATCAGTTATCAGTGCGATTCTGTTTACATTATACTTACAAATTCACAAGAAACTGCAATACCTTTGGGATTGTTTTGTCCCATTAAGGAATGTTTGATGGTGTTGTGTACATGTTGTAATAGGAAATAGTACTTCATTGTCAAAATATACTAACAAACCGATGTCAAAATATACTTACAGACCGATGTCAAAATATACTTACAGACCGATGTCAAAATATACTTACAGACCGATGTCAAAATATATGAACAGACCGATGTCAAAATATACATACAGACCGATGTCAAAATATATTAACAGACCGATGTCAAAATATACTTACAGACCGATGTCAAAATATACTAACAGACCGATGTCAAAATATACTTACAGACCGATGTCAAAATATATGAACAGACCGATGTCAAAATATATGAACAGACCGATGTCAAAATATACATACAGACCGATGTCAAAATATATTAACAGACCGATGTCAAAATATACTTACAGACCGATGTCAAAATATACTAACAGACCGATGTCAAAATATACTTACAGACCGATGTCAAAATATACTTACAGACCGATGTCAAAATATTCTTACAGACCGATGTCAAAATATATTAACAGACCGATGTCAAAATATACTTACAGACCAATGTCAAAATATACTTACAGACCGATTTCAAAACATACAGAAAATACGAATTTACTCCAATATAGTCTATGTGTATTTAATTTAGCGCAATCTTATTTTTGCGCTGTCAGGGGATATAAACTAATAAGCGCAATGTTTAATTCGCGCAATTAATTTCATTAGCTTTGACGTGTATAAAATGTCAGATTGGATCAATTTTAGCGCTGCTCTTGAATTAGTGCAATGACTTGAGCGAGAAAGGTGGTAATATTAGAATATTGCTAAAATAAGTACACGTAGTGTATGAACCCATTCAACCCTATGGATCATAATAGATTCGTCTTAAACAATAAAAAGTGTATACCACTAAGATTTTCAGGGGTGAAACAATTAAGACACACACGACACAGATCTTTATTTTTACTGATTTCAATTTATTTAACACAATCATTCAATTCAAGTTATCAATTCGGTGTCGCTGAGTGTTCATAGTGAAAACCTGAAAACGTGAATCTTTTCACGGGGTATATTCCATCATTCATCGGAAACAAAACTTTTTCAGTTAGTGTAGTGCTAAGAAAATGTTCAAATACATTTGGTGAAGACATTTTAAATTTAGAATTACAATTATTTTGAGTACAATATACAGTCCATGATATATTTCACACCTTTGTTCTTGTCGCAGATCGGGCACGACCTCGCAGCCGCCATGGACATAATGGTAAATTTCATCAGTAGTTCGCATATCGTTAAAGTATCCAAATTTTCTGTCTTTGCTTAATTCACAAGGATTGTCGCCATTTAACAGAAAACTTTTAAGGTGGCATTTGATTGTCGGTTGCTTCAATATTTCTATAAAAAAGGGGTAATAAGTCTTTGGATGACGCATTGTGGTCTTCAATTATAATGACTAATTTGAAGATCTCATGATTCTTGATGGCCTCATTTTCTATGTGTTATTAATGATTTCTTCATATTATGTTGAGGTTTATGGGTTAAATGTAGGAAAATGGTCTGGGGACATTTTTATGAATAATTATTCACATTTTGAACATAAAAATGACACAAATATGTGGTATACATTTTCATTCTGGATTTGGTAAACGGCACAGATAATTATAAAGTAAGACGTTCCGAAGGCATGTAATCACACAATTTCTAAACGAAAGAAGAAATTTTGTAGGAAGAGTCAATCATTGCCTGGCAGGGCTATGTTTACAGCTTAATATCTATATATTCATACGCCAACTACAATGCTCATGGAAAGGAATTTTTAGTTTCTCATGCAGTTATATTGATACCAATTTCAATGGGAAATCAAATAAATCTTGGAACACTTCGGATATTTTCATTTGAAAATGATAATTTCCATGTGGGTTAATCCATGTGCAATTAAAAGAGAAATGAAATGTCTACGTATTTGGGTCACTTAGTATTTCATAATTGATAATAATTGTTAATATGATTTTAATTACTTTTTCACAAAGCTTATCAAGCGATTATTTTACAAGCTTACAGTGCACCCTGGTAAAAGAATAGTTTTATGAAAATCATTTCAGCTATTTACTTTTTCATACCATAAAAATTGTTATGAAGGGTGATAGAATATCATCTATAGGATGTCCACACATCAGGGCGATATTTAAAAAAAGTTTTATATATAAAGGCATATGTTTATTTATTATTTTTTCCCTCTCGTTGTTCTCTTATCATTTGTAGGGAATGCTTGCTCCTCCATGGCGCCTGATCCCACCTCATGGTTTCCGGAGGTCCGTGTTTGTCCATTTTTGCCAAATTTTTTATCTATGCCCTGGAGATCCTAAGGAATTGTGTTTTGGTATCTGAGATTTTTTATATTGTAGAAGTAAACATAATTTTATTACAATAAAATTACATGGAAATAAAAATTTATATAAATAGACATGGGTTTTATAAAGCTAACACACGGAACTCACAATGCAGCTTACGCGGAACGCTGTGCATTTTAACTGAGGTGCAGTTGTTGTTTTTAAATGGCATTGTAATCAGATTGTAGGGTTAAAAGAAACACTATTTTAGAATTAACAAAATAGTAATTAAATAATATTGTAATACGACGGATAGGTAATTTTTAAGTTTCTACATCATTATAGTTAACGATTCCCATTGTTTTGAGTTTTCTGTTTATTTTCTTCTTTTCCCTCCTCTTTTTCGCCTTGAACATGTTGTATATCACTTCTTTTATTTTAGTTCTAAAACGAGTATTGACATCCCTGGCACTACAATTACTAAACACATCAATTATGTAACATACAATCATTATAATCGTTGGTTATATTCATAATCATGAACAGTCTTTATCCTTGCCGATATGAATTGCTGTGACCGGCATCGATTTCCATGCCCGGATACACTGATTGTATCTTTGTATTTAAAACAAAAACGGACACTGGAAAGTTTGATAGTAGTAGCCTGGTTTTGTTGCAAAGAATACCTGAAAGATACCATAAAAGATACTAACATATGATAAGGTGCAAAGTGAATATATTTCGACATACGATAAGATAATATATACAGATTTACCAAAGATATATCAACAATCAATAAGCTTTGAACACAATGTGGAAATGTATATTCTTTCTTTAATTAATTTTGATATAATAGCTTGCTTGGGACATTTTGGTTTTATCAATTAACAATTGATGACAATTCAATTGTGATTTATCGATTATAATTACCTAGTCTGTGATGGTGAAGTGGTAAATCAAATTTCCATGTTAACATTTGATAGGGTAAACTTATGTAGCTCTCTGCTGCTGTTGTTGTTTTTATTGGAGTTGTAGTGGTGTCTATGGTAGTTATTGTTGTCTCTTGTTGTTGTTGTTGATGATGTTGTAATTATTGTTGCAGGTATCTATCGTAGCTGCTGCTGTTTGTTGGTGTTGATGTTGTTATTGTTGCATTTGTGGTGATGGCTCTGGTAGTTATTGTTGTTGCATGTTTTTGCAGTTATCGTTGCATTTGTAGTAGTCGCTGTGGTATTTATTGTTGTTGTTGTTGTTGTTGATGTTTGTTTTGTTGTTATTGCTGCTTGTCGTAATTAATTGCAATTGTGGTTGTGTTTGTTGTTGTTATTGCTGTTGCTTGTTGCTGTTGATGCTGTTGGTTATTGTTGTGGTTGTGACTGTGATAGTAATTGTTTCTGTTGTTGTTGTTATTGTTGTTGTTGATATTGTTGTTGTAGTTATTGTTGCAGTTGTGGTGATCGCTGTGGTAATTATTGTTACTGCTGATGTATCGTTGCTGTCATTTTAATAGTAATTGTTGCTTGTTTCTGTTGTTGTTGTTGTTGTTGTTTTTGCTATTGTTGTTGTAGTTATTGTTGCAGTTGTGGTGGTCGCTGTGGTAATTATTGTTGCTGTCATTTTAATGATTGGATGGTTTGAACAATGCATGCCTCTTAATATACATGATCATGAAAATACCAAATATTTTTAATTCTTCATTTTTAGAATAACTTGTTTAAAGTTTACATAAGGAAACAAGGCGTACAAAACGCTGCATCTGAATTGGGCAAATAATGTATAAAAACATTGAAATGTATTATTGTCTTCGAATGATAGATATATGCAATAATGAACAAAGTAAAAAAATCAGGATTTTATGAAACAATTAATTGTATGATGGTAATTCGAAAATATATTGTATGATGTCAAATTTTCGCAAATAACGATAAACAAGTTCACTAGGAACTAGAACGCCAAGTCTTAATAGCGATATTTACAATATATTTCAAATGAAATTGATATCCTAGTTGAAAAGAATTCATTTACGTTACTTAATTAGATTCAGTATTTTGTCACATTAACTTCATGTAATGAACACGATGTAGTTCTGCTTTATGTTATGGTATCATACACCTTAAGGACACCTGTTTATCTACATTGCTATACAGCTACAACCTTCAGGAAAATTCCAGGAAAGTGAGCGATTCGATTCAAGTGGGCCTGAAAAGCTTGTCTGATAAAGCCATGCCAATTTATGAAGTTTCTACATGCATGTTGTTGACATGTTGGGATATTCATTGATTAAGTGGACTATATTTTATTCCTTTTTTATATTTTAGTTTCTTGTTATTAAAATTTTGATTTAAATAAAATAGTGAAAAC
>BROG01000049.1:1107500-1170000 GCA_030159075.1 Atrina japonica | reverse complement strand
ATATATAATAGATGCAAAAACAGCAATATAAACGTACCTTCATTATGTGAGCCGCAAACATATATTCAAATGAATTTAACGACTAATTTATCTTTAACAATATTTCCTTAAATTCTTACAAACTTTCATATTTACAGTTTTCTGCCATTCCATCGTTTTACAACGACGACAACGCATCCTGAAAATCAACAGATATATACTACTCGGGGAAAAGAAAAAGGCGAATATTTAAGGCCTAATTCCCTAGCTATAATTCAACATTATAGTAATTTTATACACACTGGTGATTATTCGTACATAAAATCTGTCGGTTTTAGTTTTTTATCGTGACAAAATGGCAATAAAGTCATTTATATGGCCCTCATAACCATATATTCTTGTTCCATGCCGGTTACTACAGCGTACAATTTATGATGCTGTGTGGAAGATACGTGATTGGTTAGAACTGTTGTTAATTGTTATGATATTAATTCATAAAGCAGTAAAATTAATAAATGGCCATAAATAATTCTCTCAGTGGAGTATGACTTTATTTATATTCTCAGCATTGACGGATTAGATGCAAAACTATGTATATGTTCATATATAGTTTAACAAACTGAAGAATGTTTTTACAAGTCGTTTGTTTATATATATATATAAGCTAAGGAGTGTGATATCAGACGAAATACCCAAGATATAATATGTAATTTTAAAGAAACTTTAGTATTTGTGGGTGTGTCAAACATATTTTGAGCACACTGTTTTTCCTCTATCCCACCTTTCAATTGTTTATAACATTATTTGAATGAGAAAAGGAAACCACTGTATAGATATAGTAACATTTGATCATATAATGACAACACTAAAATAAATGAATACTATAGTAGTGGTGTGGCTGCAATGCAAAAACTTTACATTATTTTTTCTTAGAGCTAATAAAAAATTGCTGTTTGAGTCAATTTCCCTGTTCAAATTTGTAGATTAGATTGAATAATATATTCACATGGGGTAAATACGACATACGAATTTCGTTTTAGATAAGTTTGAAGCTCTGGGCAACTTGTTTTATTAAATGTATTTTTTTTATATTCTAAGGCATCTTTAATTATCTATGTGTTGATGACATCTTTCAAAATTAATCCATGTATACCAATTTACAGAGCCAACATGGCTTTGTCGGTAGCGCTATCGACTCATGATCGTGAGTACGAGGACAGGTTGGTTTTATGTCCTTCGGATGACACAGTAAAACCCGATGTCCCGTTCTACAGTAGGTGTCGGCACGTTAAAGAACCCTCACTGCTAAATGGCCGTAAGTGACGAGCATGGGCCAAACTTTGAAGCCCTTCACCGGCAATTGGTAACGTCTCCATATGAGTGAAAGATTCTTGAGTGGGACGTAAAACAACAATAAACAAACAAACAAAACAAATTTACACATGGCAATATAACACACACACACACACACACATACACACACACACATCTTTGCCTTTCACTTGTCTCGGTATCTCTCTATACCTGGACTAGGCTGATTTGCACGAACTTTCAATTGGTTCAATCAGAACCAATCAACTGTCAATATACATTGCACTTGTTTATCTTTTATATTTCTTATACATTAAAATCAGATTATTATTATTATTATTATTATTTTTATTATTATTATACAACGATGTCGAGCCTATCTGTCATCCCATAAACGCCATCATAAACATGAATCACTAAAAAAAAACATGTGTTCATAGTTCAACCATATTTTCAATCAGAATTCGTCATGTTGTCAAATCTAGTTAACTAGTGATACATGATCCCCTTAATCAGAGCGTTATGATTTTGAGTCTACTCAGAGTTAGACGTATTAGCACTTCATAATCAAAGCTCAATACTGCCCCCCCCCCCAAAAAAAAAAATCGGACTAGGAAGAAAAAGTCAAAGTTAAAATTTTAGGTGTTATTTTATAACATTTTACCTATCATCCTTTCCCATCGCAAAATGATTGCATCAATGGGAAAAAAATAATTAAGTTTTTTAAAGTGCGCAAATAATTAAGAGGAAAATGGAAACACAGGTAGCTAATATGATGCCAAAGATTCGTCTTGAGTTCCATGTATAACTGATGATGAATCAACGTTGCAGAAAACATTAATTTATAGGTTTTTTATTCGTCTGTATCTCGAAGACAATGCGGCTATGATCAATGCAACAAGTAATGGCAAAATATATGTTAACACAATATTGAAATTATTACCTTACTCACGACTGTCCGTTTAGAAACAATACTGAAATCGACATCCGTTGTTACGGTAAACATGAAACGTCAAAGAGCCCCTATCTACACCCGGAAACATACATAGCCTACACTGGTGGAAGACGCACACATATCGATCTATCAAATGGTAGTTTGCTAAACAGACACATTAGTATAATAGTATAAGAGTTAGACTAAGAAAGTTGAGATAAATGTGGTATCCAAACTCGTAACTTTGCCAATGCGATCAGAGACAACAACAGCAAGAAAAAGGTTTTGTTTCCGCCGACGAAGAAGGCATATTGATATTGGTATCCATGCTGTAAAGGCCTTGTACATCTGGAACATGTTAAAAATACAGGATGTGATTGCAAGAGAGATATAAACTACACTCGCCACAAAGTCATCGATTTCTCAAGTAGAAATTGCGGAATATACTGACATGATAGCATGATAGATTGTTTTGTTTGTAAATTGTATATATATATATATATATATATATATATATATATATATATATATATATATATATATATATTGACATAGAAATTTATATATATATATATATATATATATATATATATATATATATATATATATATATATATATATATATATATATATATATATATATATATAATATAATCACGTTCCCATCCACGTTGTATATTATGTTTAAATGTCCTTTCTAACAAAAAAAAAAAAGGATTCAGTCTTTCTCTGATAAGAGTAGTTTTCTTGACGTTTAACTACGGCAACTATTGTTTGCGACATTGCAATTGGGAGACTTGAAAGTTATAGCTGGAAGTGCTGTAACTTATCTATGTGAATGCAGAAGGCATAATCATGTATTCATTATTTCAATATTATACCTGGAACTGTGTGAATATTATGTTTTTGTGACATTGAATAAGGATCGAATTTAAAAAAAAAACGTTAGTCTTACAATCTGTTATTGACTTTAAATTTACGACTTAGGATTTAGTGTCCTCTGACATAAGGGTCCAGGAAATGCAACAATTTTGCCCTGTACTAAGGACGCATTTCAATGTTGTGAGTATACTTTATCGGGCAATGTCTACCGTGACACGTGTTTTAGATATTTTTTAATCCAAAACCGTGACTTATCACTTTCACTTTTTATGCCAGGTACTTGACGAACGTAATGTTATCCCCATTTTTCCGAGTGATGACGTCTCAAATTACGTGGAATTGAACCCGGGAGCCCCGTTTTCCCGGCAATTCCTCTCATTGACTGAAAAAGCGCGAGAATTTACTACATATTTTGATAAACTCGTGGGCATAATTCTACAACGTCCGATTGTTTGAAAATAATTGAAACGTGAAGAGGTCAGGGATAATAAAGCTATACATATTATTCATGACATAGATATGTTATTACTCGTATTACATAACGCATATACATCGCGGTGGCAGTTTGAAATAGGAAGTGGGAAATTAATATAAAAATTACCATAGATATTAATTTATTACACCTAATACAGATAAATTGCACCATACTCATTTATGAGACTAAATGCAATAAATTAACATTTTGTAATTGCACACGCGCTTAATGAAGTACTTGAATAACATGTCAGTTTTGTATTTTTACGGTGTAAGTTGTAAGAGATTTATGTTTTTCCGGTTATGTTTCAAACATCGTTGAGTTTTTTGGTTCATGTGAGAGCTCGAAATACCTCATTGCATATGCAAATATGAAAAATAAATTGTTTATACGGTTCTTTAAATGTCAGTGCAGTTATGGTTGATTGTTTCTTAGTCCGGCAACTGGTTTATTTCACTTAAAACGAAGAAATCGTAGACTTGGGGTGAACTACCAGAATTTTAACCTATGCTATGAACGTATAACATGTTACACAGAGTTATCGGTCCTTGCACTCCCGAACAATCTCTGTCAATGTCTCGAGTTTTGTCAGATTCTGACAAACTATAGATATACACTAGATTTTGTTCTTTATAAGCTGTTTGCTTTCTTGAATAAATGTTTAGTGCTGGCATAGAATAAAATACAATATGAGGCGAAAATACTTTTTTTTAAACAAAAATAGATATAAATACGGGGACTATATCTCTGTGAATAGTATACTTGCCCTGAGTAATTTTTTTTTTTTTTTGTTATTCATTCTGTGGTTTACATACACCGCGTGGTTTGGGACTTCTTTCTAGACGTTGACAGAGTGATCGAGAGTGCAAGGACCGACAACTCTGTGTAAGAAATTAACTCGTGAGGTCAACCGGCATGAATAAAGAACTTCGGTATCAACTATGAACCTGGATATTTTTTGCTGTCCTTTAGGTGTCGCCACCTTCGCCCTAAAATGAGAGGGTGAATTTAAAATGACTGTAAAAGCACATACATTCATGAAATATACGTGACTATGGTAATTTAGAGCGAATCAAGCTGGAGTGAATATATTTTCTGTCTTTTATTGAAAGTGCGAAACCAAGCAGGGTTGAAAATGTCCGGGTATGCAGTAGTCTCATAAAAACTCCTAAATATACGCCCATTCCATAATCAGTTGTTACAGCGGATCGTCTTTAAATTTCCGTCTAGAGATTTGTGTCTAACATTTTAAGTCGGATCCGGTGCGAATCCGAGGTTTCTGCATCCGTTGGTTGCTTGTATTGTTGTTTAACGTTCCACTCAAGAATCTTTCACTCATATGGAGACGTCACCAATGCCGGTGAAGGGCTTTTGCGTCCGTACGTCTATGCTGAAAAGAATATTATATTTACAATTCGAATATTCGGATGCACGTCCAGTAGGCCTACAGGTGTATATATTATGGTAAGTGTTGTCTTTCTCTCTTCAATATTAAAATTTCAGTTCTTAGCTTTTCACACAACCGTCCGAAACATTCGGGAAATGGAATGAGGACGATTGTGTCTCTTACTCTATATTAATACAATGTAATATATACATACAAATAATAGAACAGCTACACCTAGGGATAGATCGGTTAATTTGTATTAACATCCTCCCTGATCTCTTTCTACTACATAAAGACGTTTTTCCTCATTTAATCAAATCGCCCCGGATAACTCGTTATTAGAATGAGTAAATTATGTTTGGATCACCTGAATCGCCTATCAACCGATACTTCCGTAAACAACGCACATAAGGTTACACATTAAGTTATCCTCATCTGGAATAGAGATCATAGGATCAAGTATTAGCGAGAAATTGCGCGTGAAAATTTCTGATTCATTCTCATTTCTGAATACCGATCCGTCCTATCGCTGCCGTTTGATGTTGTAGTCAAACAGACACTCGGAACGCGGGGAGAAGTATTAGTTTGCACCGCCTTGATGAGAGAAAACATGCGGATGAAGTAATAATTTACAGTGCAAACTATAAAAAACGCGACTCAAATGGCAAATGATAGTTCAGTATTGAAAAGAGCGAACAGATTAACAGAAATAATACCTAATCGTGCGTGAAATTCAATTTGAATCCAAATTGAATTTGACGTTTAAAAAGCATCCTATCAGGTAAGGTCATGTTGTTTATTTATGAAGTCGGAAAAATTAAAAAAAAAGGATTAGTCACTGACCAGAAAATCAAAAACCACAAGAGACGGAAAGCGATAAGCCGACATGTTTCCTCTCAAAGCAAAGTTAGGCATAAATAAGTAATTAGTTCGGGCTCGGGAGACACATAACAAATTTGACCTTGATACTCATGGTTGTTCCGAATTTGAAAGGAAAACTGTAAATCAAACCCAAGTTTTTATTTAATAACCAATTGATTTCCTTATTTGCTGGAATAAATATATAGCATTATTTATTATTTTTGATTTTATCTAGTACAGACAATTCTATAAATAATAACACGACTTTTTTATTGTAATTTTGAGTACATTGTCAACAGATGTTTGAGGCTCTTTTGCATTTTTTAAATAAAATCTCAACTTGCATGTTCAGAATTTCAAATTACGTCGGTAACAATAGTTATGGCGAAGGATTATAATCACGCGAAGATATGATAAATCAATACATTTCTGAAATAGGCATCACTTTACTATTGTATTATCACGTTACTTGCCATATCGTCAGAATCGGTTCAATATGATTTAAAATAGAGTGTTTTATAATAGATTTATTTCTTTATTCATTTATGTTTTGTATTATGGAAGCACACAATTGCAACCACACAAATTGGTCGGGAGATTGGAATGTTTTAGGTTTCGCAAAAAATGCATCTTTTATATGGAGACAAGTTATTATCTAAGTGCCAAAATGTCAATTTGTGCTACGGTCTAGTGGCGTTTAACTTGCCACGCCTTCCGTAGCAATAGACCCTTTTTTAGTTGTCACATTCCGTTCAGTTTTGTGGACAAGTTTTTACTCACATCGCGTGACGTCAGAAATGTGATCTTGGTAATTTCCGGTTTCGTAATGTCTACATAAACGACATTCAATGATATATTGTTTCAGGTCATTTGAGTGGAGGAAAAGTTAAACTAAATGCTCATTCTTGTAAAGTTGACAAGTGCCATGCCTTTACTTTAGGCTACTTCTCAAAGCTGGTTCCTTTCACTGTACGTAATACATATTTCACCTATGGTCAAACTCTATAACGATAAACTCATTTTTCCGGAAGTTATTTTAAGTACCGGAACGTCATAAAATGCCCTATTGTGTCATGACATGTACATACCTACCAGTTAGTTAGTGGTATCTGTATACTACTGTGTGTATTCAAATTAGCACACTCATATTTTAGCGCTCTGAGGGGGTGTAAACTGATTTGCGTAATCATGAATTCGCTCGATCAATTTTATTAGTTTTGCCGTGTATGCAGAATGACGATACAGAAATTTTAACGCTGCACTTGAATTAGCGCAATGACTTGAGTGCGAAAGGCGCTAATATTAGAATACGGCTAAAATAAGTACACGTACTGTATCAAATATCAAAATTTAGTGACATTAAAACCCAACCAATATTTGCATTTTTGGCCTGTGTAATGCCATAGTCAACAAGTTTTAAGTAGTATGCATGTAGTGACTGCCATTTGTAATGGTGGAGGAGAGATCCGGCTACAATGTACCCAGAGCCCGGCACCATAAAACTTGAGAATTTACTCAAGTTTGAGAATATTCTCAAAATGGCCAACTGGCCCAATCAAATTCCATGATTAGCCAAAGTTGAGTAAAATTTTTTTTAGACTTAAGTAATTCTCAAGTTTTAGAGTGTCGAGCTCAGGAAGCGACCACCGATATAAGGCAGATAAACTGACAAGCTTGTTCACAAAAACAGGCCGTCAGTAAAAAACAACAACAACAAACCAAACCAGTGACAGACAAGGAAACGCAATATTAGTTTGCTTCGTCCTCGTGCATTATAACTCATCAAGACACCGAAGGATATATACTTAATTAGTTTGCAAATAAGACTATGACCTTTTGTAACCAGCTACTCGTAAACATGCTGTTATCTAAATAAGAGATTTTGTTAATTAAAATCCTTATTTCACATGCAAAGCCAATTTATTCGAAGTAATCAGGGATGAATATCATTAATTTTCAAGTACACCATACGTTTCATATTTCGAAGAATTTGATGAATTGATCAGACGGATGAATGTTATATAATCCGGGAAAGAAAAAAATGGACGGTCATTCGATACGGTTCCGTAGGAAAAGAATAAAAGATGCAAGTTTTAATTATTTATACCATGTTGCTATATTAGCCAAGCCTCTAATTATTATTACCTGAACATAATCGGAATAATAAACGTAGCCTTTTTTTATTTGTTCTGATCGTTATCAAGGAGGCAGCTAACACGGATGTTTCGGGAATACAATTCTAACTCGTATGTATAGCTGGATAGATCGCAAACTTCTTGATTGCTTGCTTTGACTTGACTTAACGATCGGTGTAACTACTTAAAGCCGTAGCCACTCGTCACCGTGGGGCAGGGAGAAAGATGTTTAGTATATTTGACCTCGCATAAGTGGCCTGTATTTCCAACAGATTTATAAGGGTCACTACACTTGTACACTCTTGATGAAGGTAATCAAACTGCACACCCACCATCTATGCATAGTGCTGTGCGGTCAGGAGATTAAAACTTATCTCTGAAAATCTGGTAAAAAGTGTTTGCGAAAAAAATTATTATTATTATTATTATTATTATTATTATTAAATTGTTATTTGAAAGTCCCTGAACTCTTGCAAATATGACCAACCGTTGGCGCCATTCAAGATCATTCGAGCTGATATTGATGTTTTGTCATAAACAATTTCAATTCTGGTTAAAGTATATATGAAATGACACGATATGATTACATATTTTAGAATGTAAAATTCCAGAAAGCAATCCTTTAATCTTGTCCTTTTTAATTTATTATAATCAAAAATTATTTACTTAAAATAGCTTAATATGATTGATTGTCGCGTTGCTCTTAATTATGAAAGAAACTAAAATACATTACCAACGATACTGTACCTAATATTTTCTATTTTGAAATGTTTGTTCTCCAGGAAGTTAAATACGGAAACCCCAATCTGTCTCTAAATTAAACATCATAGTTTTGAGAGTAATCGTGTTAATATAAAATGTGTACCAAAAACATCCGAACACAGGTCACCTAAATGTTTGATATTCCATGCAAGTTCAGGTCACGTACTATATTACAAATCGAAACCTGAAACGTAACTTCTTGAACAGACGGATCGCCTTTGATATTTGTATTTTGGTTTTGTACTTCCTGCTGGTGACGGAACAAACTTCCTCGTGTATATTTTAAGATACGTTTTGATTTAATATTTTGGGGATTTGACATGAAAATGAATTTCACCAAAAATAGTCATGATGTATTGTTTTGAACGTTTAAATTAGTCGTATTAGACCGGTATTTCCCTATAAATTACAACAACAATATCAATCTTAGACTAGTAATTTCTGTCGTATGCTATTCTGAACCAACCGGGCTTTAAAACAACAACATAACTTACAACAGTGTACGCTACAGTGTGGAAGAGACAATTGACCTTCCGGAAGTGAACTGGCAATCTTTCTCACATAACTAACTTAAGTTTCAGCGGCGCTCGAACCCTCTCTGACTAGAGGTGAGAGACTTTACGTCAGCCTAGTGCTCTAGCCACTCGGCGACGGAATCCCTGCCATTATTTTGTGATTTTCCAAACGTATTGGCGCATCATATGGCGACGACGAAGACAGTTTGGCAGACTCCGGTGTAATTGCACTTCAGATAATATGTCTTTATCGTTTCAGGTTTGCCCTGTTATACTCCCCGATTGGTTGTCATGCGGCTTATCCTTTCGAATGACGCTAAAGATATATTTCCTACGCACATGCATTGATAGCTGTCTGAAGAAAACGTTTTCAAGCAAATTGACCTAATTATGATCCAATCTCCTAAACAGAGTTGTCGGTCCTTGCACTCTAGAACAATCTCTGCTTGATTTAACGAGGGACGTTGCTACTTATAGCCTTTGTCACTCATCATTTTATGGTAGGGAGAGAGATGTCTGTATCTTGCATGAGTAGTTTATATTTCCAATGGTTTTTAAGAGCCTTTTCAGGTGTAAAATCTGACGAAGGTAATCAAAGGCAAAGACCATTTAACCTCTATCGAGTTGTGCGGACAGGAGATCGAATCTCACCTTTGAAAATCTGGCACGACCGGGGATCGAACAAGGGACCCTTCATGTTGAAAATCTGGTGCTCTAACAACAGGGCTACTCTGTAATACGTTTTTATGGTTTAGTTGGCTAAAATATTTTGTGAAATAGGATAATTATATAATTTACTTTTAATTACCAGTAGGCCTATTATGGCATAGTATAGATCTATACGCGCACATCCCTTATAGGAAAAACACCGGCTTTGTTTACAACATGGGCGCAGACATTTTGGACACCCAAAGTTGTGCGGAGGGTAAAATGAGCCCAGCGAGCTGATTGGTCATTAAATTAAAAAATTAGTTTTGCCATTAATAAGTGAAATAAAGGTGATAAAAAAGATACATGAATATTGGTAGTACTTTGGAAATTATAGGGTTGACGGTTGAAAATTGAAAGGGAGGGGCCATATGAGAATAGATATTTTCCTTTGGTGCGGAATACTACGAGTTGTAAACAAGTGAAAATTTGAAGTAAAAATGCAACGGCAACCTATACTTTTGATTGCAAATTTTGTTATCAAAAATATTGATCTTCCACCACAGGGTACTTATTTGACCCAGATATAATAAACATGGGAGTGACAGTGACCTGAAGTTTTGTAAATTAGCATTGAGGCCTATGGGAAAATATTTGGTGGTGTCTGTCCTATAATATGTATTTCAAGAATCTTAACTGCTCAGAACGATTTACCCCCAAAGTACCCCAAAACTTTACTTATAAAGAACTCTAATATCAATATGGAGAGCCAGCCTGGCTCAGTCGGTAGCGCGCTCGACTCTTGAGACTCTTGATCGTCAGGTCGTGAGTTCAAGTCCAGCCGGCGGCATGCTGGTTTCCTGTCCTTCGGATGAGACAGTAAAAATCGAAGTCCAGTGTCACAGTAGGTATCGGCACGTTAAAGAACCCTCACTGCTCAATGGCCATAAGTGCCGAGCAAAGGCCAAAATTTGAAACCCATCCCCGGCATTTGGTGACGTCTCCATATGAGTGAATGGTTCTTGAGTGAAAGAGTCTTGAGTGGGACGTTACGCAACAACAAGCAAACAAATCAATAAGGAAAAGGAAATCGTGAGCTAATCTTAAAAAGCCAACACGGTTTGAAAAGGGATGACAATTTTCCGGATATTGTACCTAGATTGTTACTTCTTCAGGATTTGTTATTGACATAGATCTATTCATGAGTTTATTCATATCTTTTACATATCTTAACGGCTAAGTCATCTATTCGAAACATATATGCATGTGTGAATAACGCGTAACAAATACATCGAGCGGCGTAATGTATAGTTTGAGCAAGCGTGTTTAATATCTAGTTTTCTGAAATTATAGACCTACATGTACTTTCAGTTTTAACTTCCGTCTTCGGCTCAGATACATGTAAATATACCCACATTATCCGCGCCATGCACTGAAATGATGGCGTCAACAGGCTTTAAAGGTATGGCGAATCATATCTATTTCACTTTTTCATCACTATATCCCAAATTAGTCGTAAACATAGACATGTAAAATTTGCATATTAATTGTATTCAAATGACGTGTATTCCTGATGGCATATGGAACATTAAAAGATACAAGAAACGTGTTTTAGCATTTTAGATGTCTAAAATCCCTATCCTAATAGACCCGTCCAAGACTCTGGACAGACAGGTTACATGTATTTCTGGTCTTAGTCTCTGGTGTGTTGACTGAAATGTTATCAGTAGTCCTGGTCTATTGACGGACATGTTTTCCGTAGTCCTGGTCTATTGACGGACATGTTTTCCGTAGTCCTGGTCTATTGACTGACATGTTATCCGTAGTCCCTGGTCTCTTGACTGACATGTAATCAGTAGTCCTGGTCTATTAGCTCACATGTTATCAGTAGTCCTGGTCTATTGACTGACATGTTATCCGTAGTCCCTGGTCTCTTGACTGACATGTAATCAGTAGTCCTGGTCTATTGGCTCACATGTTATCAGTAGTCCTGATCTATTGATCTATCTCACTGAAGTATGGACTGACATGTTATCTGTAACACAAATCTCTGGACTGACATGTCTTGGCTTCTTTACTGACATTTTATTTGTAGTCCTGGTCTATGCACTGATATCTTATCTGTAGTCCAAGGGCCCGTTTTACGAAAGGTCGTAAGTCCGACATGTTATCTGGACTGACAAGTTATCAGTAGTCTTAATTCTTATCTGTTGTCAAGACCACTGAATTGACATGTTATCAGTAGTTCTGGTCTCTTGACTGACATGTTATTTGTAGTCCTGGTCTCTTTACTGGCATGTTATCAGTACTTCTGGTCCTTCACTAACATGTTATCTGTAGCCTTATCTCTTGTGTGACATAGTATCCGTAGTCCCGGTCTCTTGATTGACATCTTATCTGTTGTCATGGTCACTGCAATGACATGTTATCAGTAGTCCTGGTCACTTGACTGACATGTTATCAGTAGTCTTGGTCTCTTGTCTGACATGTTATTTGTAGTCCTGGACTTTTGACTGACTTTTATCAGTAGTTCTGGTCTCTGGTCTGACATGTAATCTGAGTCCTGGTCTGTTGGTGACATGTCATCTGTAGTATTGATCCCTTTACTGACATCTTATATGTAGTCCTGTCCTCCTCGCTGTCATTTTACATGGTGTATGTATTTGTAGTTCTAGACTCTGGACTATGGACTGACACGTTATCTGTAATCTCAGTCTCCAGTATGAAATGTTATCTATAGTCCTGATCTCTTTACTAACATGTTATCAATAGTCCTGATCCCCTGACTGACATATTATCAGTTCTAGTGGCCGCTGCCCGTGGACAGACATGTTCTCAGTGGTACTGGTCACAGGGCTGACACGTTATCAGTAGTACTGCTTCCCTGACCGATATCTTATCAGTAGTCCTGGCCTATTGACTGATATGTTATCAGTAGCCCTGGTCTATGCCAGACATGTTATCAATATTCCTGGTCTACTGACTGACATGTTATCAGTAGTCTTGGTCACTGACTGACATGTTATCAGTAGTCCTGACCTATTGAGTTACATATTATCAGTAGTCCTGGTCACTCGACTGACGAGTTATCAGTAGTCCTGGTCACTGGACTGACGTACTATCAGTAATCCCGGCCACGGGACTGACGTTTTATTAGTGGTCCTTATCTCATGACTGACGTGTTATCAGTAGTCCTTTTTCTCTTGACTGACATGTAATCAGTAGTCTTGGTCACCTGACTGACATGCCATCAGTAGTCCTGGTGTATTGACTGACATGTTATCAGTAGCACTGGTCTATTGACTGACATGTAATTAGTATCCTGGTCTTTTGACGGACATGTTATCAGTAGTCTTGGTCTCTGGACCGACATCTTATCTGCAGATCCGATCTTTTGGCTTTCATGTTATATGATACAGTGTATGCTATATGGTATAGTCGTAGACACTGAAGTATGAACTGACATGTTATCTGAAACACCAATCTCTGGACTGACATGTTATCTGTTGTCCTGGCCTCTTTACTGATATTTCATTTGTAGTCCTGGTCTCTGGACAGATATCTTATCTGTAGTACTGACGACCGTTTTTAAATGTCATGGGACTGACGAATCAGCAATGCATTGTCATGGTAGTTAGGACTAAAAGGTAGGATTTAGGACATTGCATGACAAGGGCTCCTAGTCTCTGGACTGACATCTTGTCTGCAGTCCTAGTCTCTTGACTGTCATGTTACATTTATTAATTTTGTTTTTGCCGTCGTACTCGCTGAAGTATAGACTGACACATTATCTGTAATCCCAGTCTCTGGACCGATATGTTATCTGTAGTCCTGGTCTCTTGAGTGACATCTTATCAGAAGTCGGGGTAACTGGACTGACATATTATCAGTAGTTTTGATCCCCAACTGACGACATGTTACTGGTAGTCCTGATCCCCTGGCTGACATGTTATCAGTAGCCCTGGTCAGAGGTCTGACATGTTATCACTAGTGCTGGTGTATTTACTGACATGTTATCCGTAGTCCTGATCTCTTGACTGACATGTTATGAGTAGTCCTAATCACCTCACTGACATGTTATCAGTAGTCCTGGTCACTGGACTGCGATGTTATCAGTAGTCCTGGTCTGTTGACTGACATGTTATCAGTAGAACGTATATAGTCTTTGGCTTAGGACTGACATGTTAAATATATGTGTAATACTTGTCGCTGGACTAACATGTTTCCTTTAGTCCTAGTCTCTGGAATATAGACTTACATGTTGTCTGTAGTTCGGGTCTCTTGTCTGACATGCAAGACATGTAAATAAAAAAATATGAATTTATACTCAAAGATTACATAGCAATAGTAATATTTAAGTCATAGATTATCCGTTATATCATAAGTATAATGCACTATGTATGGAAATGTTTACGTCATAAAGTATTTGTAATCTCAGAGGCCACGTAGTGTCAGTCTGTAGTTTGGAGAGTGTTAGATTATCGTGTCTCATTATTAATTCTGATCGTATCTCAGTAGATAAAATAAAATGAGCAATTATCAGTGATTTCAGAAATGACAGAATGTTTGAAGTTTTAGTATAAAAAGAATAAACAAGATTCTTTAAAATTTTTGACATCAAGCTTATCAAAAAGTTCATGAGTACCTTAGGCCCTCTGGGTACTGGTGGCTTTATATATAGAAACTTTTAGTATTATCAAGTAGCATGTATGTAAAATGATAAAACTAGCAAGAGATACAAGCATGAATTTCTCAAATTCTAAATAATTCTTTGGTGTTTATACGTATAAAACAGATACGATTATCTTAAAGCATTCAAAATTACAATACATCAGGCTATCACGGTCGTTTGCTAAGTTATTTGACTATATCTTACCATTTTCTTTTCAGAGGAGAAGATGGCTGAATCGACTACAAACAATTCTCGTGGCCACTGTCTGAAGAAGTCTAATAGCCTTCGACGGTGCACTGCATGCTTTAAAGTTTCTTATTGTTCAAACCGCTGTCAGTCACTGGATTGGATTTCTGGGCATCAACCAGTATGTAGACCTACTCGACCAAAGGATGCAGGTCCTTCACCCTCGAGACAAGATATCTGATCTTCTTGTCAAATAAAATGTAACACACTGAGATGTTCTAAATGCCGTCAAGTTTGGTATTGTTCCCAAAAATGTCAGAAATCTGATTGGCCACATCATAAAAAGGTCTGCAAACCAGATGACACAAGTTAGTCATAAATTAACACAAACTTTTCTTTTAATTCCCCGCGTAGATTTAACAACATATTAACAAGTGGCATGTCTGTATAATGATGACATTTTTCAAGCTCTATATAGATCTTTGGTGTTGATGCGTGCAAAAAAATTCCATTATCTGAAACCATACACAGATAAAATACATAATAATCTGTAACACTATTTGAGTTTATCTTTCCATTTTTCTTTCAGAAGAGAAGACGGCTGAATCAACTATGAACAATTCTTGTGGGCACTGTTTGAAGAAGTCCAATAGCTTTCGACGATGCAGTGCATGCTTTGAAATTTCTTATTGTTCCAAACGAAGTCAGTCACTGAACTGGATTTCTGGGCATAAAAGACTCTGTCAGAAATCTGACTGGTCACATCATAAAAAAGTCTGCAAATCAGATGACAACAGTAAGTTGCAACACAAGTACGATAAACTGAAAACATACTTCATTACAATACATCAATATAGAAGATTTTCTGTAAATTTATAGGACTATATCTTTCCATTTTCCTTTCAGAAAAGAATACGGTTGAAACAACCATGGACAATTCTTGTGGTATCTGCTTGAAGAAGTCTAATAGCCTTCGACGATGCACTGCATGCTTTGACGTTTATTACTGTTCTAAACGATGTCAGTCGCTGGAGTGGATTTCTGGGCATAAAAGAGTCTGCAGACAACTCGACCAAAGGATACAGCAAGTCCTTCACCCTTGAGACAAGATATCTGCTCTTTTTGTCAAACAAAATGTAAAACACTGAGCTGTTCTAAATGTCGTCATGTTCGGTATTGTTCCCACGAATGTCAGAAATTTGACTGGTCACATCATTAAAAGGTCTGCAAATTAGATTACACTAGCGAGTTAAACTCAAGGTCGGAAAAAAATGTTGAAGGTTCCCGAACACAACATAAAGCTGAAAGTGGTATTGTTGAAACCGAAAGAAAGAGTTACCAGGAAACGAAAGAAACGTCGTCCGAGTGTACTTGTTCAGCAAACAACAGAACATGTGCAATATGCGGTTTTCATGGAGTTAAGAAATCTTATGGAAGATGTAGAAAGGTCGCTTATTGCTCTTCAATTTGCCAAAGGAAAGATTGGTCAATCCATAGACAAAATTGTAACTCAGATGTTGACGGTGTTAAAACAACAGGCAGGTATAAACAAAAATTAGCAGATGAAGAAAAAGAGCGCCAACAAAATCAGTTTCCAATTTTTTTCAGTACGTTTGGATCAGACATTGGCATACGACACTTTTATCGGTCAGATGGTGCAGATTTAAAAATAAGGAAAACGACTCCAATCTCATCCAAACTGAAAGCAAAGTCTTCCGCACAGTCTTTATACCTGAGAAGTCATATAATCGATGATTTTTCTGAAGTTCCCACAGAATTTTGGGGAATGCGAGTCTGCAATACGAATACTGTCTTGGTTGTATGCATTCCTAGATATCATCATTATAGAGGCAGAAATTGTGTATACATGGAGGTAAGATTTAGGACTATTATCAACTTTTACTTTAAACTCTCTCTCTCTCTCTCTCTCTCTCTCTCTCTCTCTCTCTCTCTCTCTCTCTCTCCAGATTTTTATCCAACAACCTGATATAAATTAGAATAACAATACAAATAATAGTTATAATAATACTTATGATACTATAATAATAATAATAATAATAATAATATATAATATAAAATAGATTTACTGCCTAATCGGTAGTGATGCAACACGCATTTCTTTTGCTGAAACTGTGTACTATTGTGATGAATCATGACGGAACAGAATAACTTGAAATAGGTCTATTTCAACAAGAGTTTCAATGTTAGTTCGCTTGCGATGGTCTAGTGGTAGAGTGTTCGACTCGCTAGCCGGGTCATACCAAATATTTTATACAAAACTGTAGTGACTGTTATCTAGTGGTAGAGTGTTCGACTCGCAAGCCGGGTCATACCAAATATTTTATACAAAATTGTAGTGACTGTTATCTAATGGTAGGGTGTTCGACTCGCTAGCCGGGTCATACCAAATATTTTATACAAAATTGCAGCGACTGTTATCTAGTGGAAGAGTGTTTTACTCGCAAGCCAGGTCATACATATTTTATACAAAATTATAGTGACAGTTATCTAGTGGTAGAGTGTCCGACTCGCTAGCCGGGTCATACCAAATATTTTATAGAAATTGTAGTGACTGTTATCTAATGGTAGAGTGTTCGACTCGCTGGCCGGGTTACACCAAATTTTTTATAGAAATTTTAGTGACTGTTGTCTAGTGGTAGAGTGTTCGACTCGCTAGCCGGGTCGTGACTTTTGTCTAGTGGTAGTGTTCGACTCCCTAGCCGGGTCGTGACTGTTGTCTAGTGGTAGAGTGTTCGACTCGCTAGCCGGGTCGTGACTTTTGTCTAGTGGTAGAGTGTTCGACTCGCAACCGGGTCATACCAAATATTTCATAGAAATTGTAGTGACAGATCTTTCGCCAAACGCTCTACAACGAAGTGAAAGTCACGGGTATTTCGCAAAGATGAGACTTGAAACCGAGGTCCCTGTAAACAAACCCTCACTGCATTGGTGTAAGTCCATAGCAAGGGTTAAAATTTGTGGCACTTCACCTAAGGCTGGAGACATTTCAATAAAAGCTAAAAAGGGATTTAAAACAACAAACAAATCAAAAACCAAAAATGCAACACTTTTGAGATATTTACAAAGTACATCTAGTAACACAAAAATGACATGACGACAAAACAAGTCCAGATGCACTCAATGTGCATACCTCATAACTCAAGTTTCAACAAAGAAACTCTGGGTGTAATGAATTCCCATGTGAAATACAGGTCGACACAGTCTAATGCATGTTCATAAAATAATATGTGCCTAGCTAGCACAGACTTGTTTATGGCTGTATGCGTAAACATGTTTTCCTTTTTGGTGTGATTTTGTTTGTTTGTTTGTTTTTGGTTTTTTTAGAGAGAGAGAGAGAAAAGAGAGAGAGACTAAGAAATTAAATGCTCGTGAATGACTTGAAATTCGACTTTCTTTGTTTGCTTTACTAGACAGATGATTTACATCAACAGTAATATTTTGTGACGATGGCATATAGCTTATTGTTTACCTGGAAATTTTCGCCCCGGTCATTTTCACCCTTAAAAGCTTTTACACGAGAAAACATATTCACCCCTAAAACACCATGATCGCATTGGTGGCATGTATTTTCGAGTTTCAATTATTTGACTTGAAATTTTCGCTTTCATTTTATATTCGCCTCTCATCGATGGGCCAAAATGACGAAAATTGAACGACTGCGTAAAATTTATACCGTATTTGATTTAATTCAAAGGCTGTAAACAACACTAAACCAAAGCAATATGAAAAATAAATAAACAAAACAACTGTTGACCAATTAGCACCCGAAACTTTGAAAATAGAGGAGATAAGAGTTACGTTTATTCTTTGCAGCATACTGCTCGCTCAGAATACAGATAAATGTACTAGCGGTTCATAGCAAAAAGCAACAGTGTTGTCAATTTTATCTGACCTAAAAAGTGATTTAATAGTGTTTAACAAACAAAATCTGATTTTCTCTCATTTTACTACTTGTACTTTATGTACAATAGCAAATAAGAGCTATACACAGACATAAACAATCCTATATTCCTATATATTGAAATTTGTGAAAATAAGGTTAGCTACCGTGTGGTGTGCAACTACAAATAATAAGGTTGAATTATTCAATTGCAAGCGAATAATTGACAAAATAGATTTCTCAGGCAAGTATCACAAAATATATAGGATTTTAAGAATTTGTATGCAAATGTATATCTCTTTTTTGTTATTGTTTATCGACCTAAGTAGTAAAAAGGGGAAGAAAATGTTTTGGGTTTTTTTAAACTGTAGTTCCTTTAAAGTCCCGTAACTCTGTCAAATACGGTAAGATGATGAGGAAAGAAACTGGGAGGAAACCCAAAATGTTCCTGAAGCGGACAGACAGACGAACGTGACCAATATAATCCCCCACCTTTGATTTCGGGTTTAAAAATATAATATTTAACCACTCTTATAGTTCATGCTATAAAACATAGTGCTACTTGTGATAAGAAAAAAATATTTTACTTTTATCTTATTTAAGCCTCATGGTAAAAGACGGTCTTGCATTTGTAGAAAGTAAGTAGAATTCCTGTATTAAAATCTATGAATTCGATGTATTAAATTAATATGATCATGTTCGCACTTTTGTTTTACCAAAATTTGTAATTATCATATTGAATTTCTTACTTAATGGTAAAACTCTTGGTAAATGAAAAATAAGGGAGAGCATGATACTGTTTAATTTAAAACAACATATATATATATATATATATATATATATATATATATATATATATATATATATATATATATATATATATCCAAATATGAATTTTTGTTATACTATGATGATGATATTGGACATTCGCATACATATTATGTATGATCAGTTCGTCTCCTCTTTCTTAACTTAAACTACATCATGAATTTTTCTAGATAATCTGAATATTGGTTTTGCCCAATCATTGAGTCTTTATAAATCAAACGTTGATATACAAGTCATCACTTTTCATTGATACTTAACGACATTGGTAGTTAAAAAAAGAACTACTGATTAATTGACGTTTGGTTTATCGTCATATCACTGGCGCAGAACGTCGTAAATAATTCGGATATCATGAAAAATGTCAGCTCACAATTAGGACCAAGATTTACAGGTCCGCTGTATTTCTGTAACATTTTGTTGATTTTTTGGCACACAAAGGGATCAAAGATGAAACTCATTTAAAACACATTTCAATGCCGTAATTTATTTCTACATTCTGATTGTCAGTATATATTATGGTAGTGTCATGGTCGGTAACTTGGCTATTTTTTTCAAAATGATGATGATTTGATATTAATTCAGTATAACAAAAATTCGTATTTTGTCCCATCAGAAGGACAGGAAACCAACCTGCCGCCGGCTGGACTCGACCTCACGATCAACAGTCGAGCGCACTACCGACTGAGCCAGTCTGGCTCATATATATATATATATATATATATATATATATATATATATATATATATATATATATATATATATATATATATATATATATATATATATATATATTGGATTTCTCTTAATTGCATAAACAAAATGTCAGATAAAATTATGCAAATAACAGGTGTATGCGAATAACAGGAATAGTGTATTTCAGTGAACAATGATGATTCATGTTCATTTTGCCATTTCATTTGTATATATAATACTATTATAAACATCCTAGGTACACCAGTAATAGATTTTCATTAATTATTAGGGAAAATATCACAAAAGCAAAATACTTTGGTATGTTCTAATGTAAATTAAAATAGTATTTCCACATATAATTTTTTACCATAATCAGTACATTTTTTCTCAATTTTGAGGACTATTTCCTGCAAATAACATGAATTCTTCGTTTTACTTATGCGATTAAAAGGAATATTTAACATATTTATAGATAGGAAATGGTCTTGTGTTTGAGTTATTGTGCAATCAACAGCTATATGCAATTATCAGGTATGCAGTTAAGTGGAATCGAAAATATATAAGAGATATGTACGATATTGAGAAATCTTTCATTGAAGACATATAAAATTCCAAAATTTAGCTGATTAATAAAATTTAGTTTATATATATATATATATATATATATATATATATATATATATATATATATATATATATATATATATATATATATATATATATATATATATATATATATATATATAAGGAATTTATAATAGACAATATATTTGTAATGTTCGGAGACGTGGTCTTTCAACAAACTGTCGGCATTCCTATGGGAACTAATTGTGCTCCTTTATTGGCCGACCTGTTCCTTTATTCATACGAAGCAGACTTCATTCAGAAACTGCTGAATCAAAAGAAGAAAAAGTTAGCGGTGTCCTTTAATTTGACATTTAGATATATCGACGACGTTTTGTCAATTAATAACGACAATTTTCATACATATGTCAATGCGATATATCCCAGCGAACTAAAAATTAAAGATATAACAGAATCAAGCACACACGCTTCATACTCAGACATTTTACTTAATATAAACACAGACGGGATATTAGCAACTAAGCTATACGATAAACGCGACGATTTCGGCTTTCTCATCGTAAATTTTCCACATTTAAGTAGTAATATCCCTCAGTCACCCGCATATGGAGTTTATATTTCACAAATGATCCGATATGCCAGGGCGTGTACAACATATGAAGATTTCATATACAGAGGTAAACTACTCACTGACAAATTATTGACACAGGGATATCGAAAACCGCGTTTAATGTCAACGTTCCGCAAATTTTACGGTCGGTATAATAGTCATGTTTGCGACTACTCTGTTTCACTAAGTGAAATGTTGAGTTGCCTTTTCTTTGGCGGTTGTTGAGACGTCTGTACCAATTGTGACGAGGATACACTCCTCACTTGTTTCATTGGACTTGACTGTGGACTCACGGCGGGAGTGACCGGTCGACAGGGGATGCTTACTCCTCCATGGCACCTGATCCCACCTCTTGGTTTCCAGAGGTCCGTGTTTGTCCATTTTTACCGGATTTGTATCTATGTCCTGGACATTCTATTGATTTATACTTTGGTATCTGAAATTTATATATATATATATATATATATAGAGAGAGAGAGAGAGAGAGAGAGAGAGAGAGAGAGAGAGAGAGAGAGAGAGAGAGAGAGATAGATAGATATAAAGTAGAACTTCGATGAGTCGAACTTCAATGAGTCGAATTTCTCGATGTTTCGAACTATTCACAAAGTCCCGAATAATTTTGTTATTTCACGCTACTTGTAAACATTTTATAATTCGAATTGTTATGAGTCGAATTTCTCGATGTTTCGAATAAATTGGCCCACAGGGCCCATTTCTATAAAAACAACGAAAATTCCTACATGTAATTCGAAATCAAAATTTGCATGTGTACGAAATTGCCCCTTAATCATTTTAACCTTCTCATAAACACTTAAAAATGTTTTAATTTCGCGGAAATTTAGTTAAATTTAGTATTCACTATTATTCATTGTGACCGTACATGTCTTAAATGGTTTTGAAGCAGTCATATACACCTTATAGAACCTGTAAAACTAAAAACATATGGTTCTTAGTTACCATCCATGAGTCGACGTCCCGATGTTTCGAACTTTTTCAGGTGGTCCCATGAACTTCGACTCATCATGTTATACATATATATAACGTTAACTAATTTTTATTCGTTTGCTATATTTTGGAAGTTTTTATATAATTTCATCGAAAGATTTTTCAATGGTAAAAAGTTGGATGAGGTATATTCGAACGAAGATATGTCAGCCTTTTACAAATGCTTGTACATGCCAAACGCAAAGTAAATTTTTACCATCACACACACACACACGCGCGCACACACACACACACACACACCTACACACACACACATACACACACACACACACACACACACACACACTCAAACACACACACACTGATTAGATCACGTTATGTTGATTCTGTTTAAATACTATTTTCCTATGAAGATTAATTTCATAACAAGATTAAATATCAAACGGAATTTCCGTTCATTTTCAATTTGCTGCCGATATAATGGTTTCCATCAGTTAGAAAGGGGGATATTTTTTATAATGGGAATCATGAAACTCACCTCTCTCTCTCTCTCTCTCTCTCTCTCTCTCTCTCTCTCTCTCTCTCTCTCTCTCTCTCTCTCCACACACGCACACACACACATATAAACGTAAGAAAAACCGAATAGCCGTAAGAAAAACACAACTTAAAGTGAAATAGAATTCATAGATATTTTAAGGTTACTCAAGTCATTCGTAAAGATAAATTTAAAAAGAAAGTATTTTTATCAAATTTATATTTCAGTTCATATATTTTCTATACAGTTTAACAACCCGTTTTTAATTGATCTATAATTCGTTAACCTGATCATTTGTCGTACACATATTTATTTATCTATTTCTTCCCTTCGATTACCTTGTTTATAACGGTCATTCGCGTGTGAATCAACGCCATCCTTTATACATTAATTAAATCTCTCAAACCACCAAGCTGTCTCTTATTTAATCCTTTCTACTACCTTCTCTGATGTAGACAAAACCAAATACATTATAGTTGACAAATAAAGAAACGAGATAAAGTCAATTTTAATGTTTCTCATTAAGCGTCCCGGCAAATTTCAATCTTTGAGGGAAGAAGATTAAAGAACCGCTTCTCATATTAAACTCATTTGCGGATAATTCCGGAAGTTGAATTTTTGCGGCGTAGTTTGGCAACACTCTTCTTCATCACTTATGGAGACCGATAATTGGTTCCCATCCACAGCGGTCTATGGAGACAATATATATATATATATATATATATATATATATATATATATATATATATATATATATATATATATATATATATATATATAAATTAAAAAGTGTGTGTGTGTGTGCCCGATATACAATCATGCATTATGCAAATTAATACCAATGTATTCAGATGTTGTCACTGGCAAACACATTTATTCGGTTTTAAGTTAATAACCACTTCTTACAGCGTCATTCACAAAAGTTTATAATATTTGGTTTTATTGCCGATTTTCTATTTTACTCATAGAGTTGTTTCAAAAAAGCCTGAAAGGTTCACATTGGTTTTTTTTTTAAATACACTGTTTCATGAAATAGATGCCTAATATATAGACTGCTCTCTTTAGTACCCGTCTTTGATATTTAATCGACTATTCATATCTATTTATATCACCTTAGCCCCTGCATTTGTACACACTGTCTGTAATGGCGGACGGCTGTTGCATACACCTAGGAGCTTCCCCTCGCTTGCCTTCATTGGATACTTCTTCAAATAGTCTGTTTATTAACTGGAAGTAGTGAATGAAACCAAAATAACGTATTATTTTAAAAATAGGAAGTGATTAGTCTAGTTAGAATTGTTTCAAAACGTTTCAGTATGGATGTTAATGTTACAAAACGAGGAACGATAAACGGAACGGATAATACCAAATGTATTAACTTAAACTCGACATTTTAGCGTAGTGATTCACGTCATCACTAGTTCAAAGAGGCGGTACCCCAGCTATTACGCTCATGTTATAGGTTTTTCTAGTTATATCCTATACTGGATTTAGTCGATTAACTTACCTCGAGAACATAAAATGTTGGTTCTATTACCTGACAATATCTGAATCAGTGTATTTCATGTACCTGTATATATATATATATATATATATATATATATATATATATATATATATATATATATATATATATATATATATATATATATAATATATTGACCTTCCGCTGTACAGTAAAAATATCCTAACAGATGTATTCGGTGTGATATAATGAATAGATATACTAACGTTTTGACAATAGCGAAGCTTTCTGATGTACTATACAAAGCCCTGTTTCATTAAAGTCTGTAAATCGTTAGTTCGCAGTTCAGTATTGTATATGTTTACCATGGTAAAGTGGCACATCGTGGTTCAGTCAGAAATCAAAACAATACGGTCTACTTTCCAATAATAGGTTGTACAGGTAACACATATTGCCTTGCACGGACTCCATGCATTTCTGAATCTCTAATACTTTCGTGGCGACAACTGAAGTAGCTTGTCATCTCTGTTATTATATTATTTAGACTCGTTGTTTGTAAACATGTGCCAATTGACCTTGGTAGGCATGTACGTATATTATCTTTAATTCGGTGATAATTTGGTATTGTTTGTTGTGATGTTTTAAGCTATTTAAGAAATAAATATTTCATAATACAAATTAAATATTTTTACAGTTAACAAAGAAAACTGGATATTACAAGTTTGCTTACGTACGAGTTACAACAATTTAATGAACTGAGGTGGAACAGGCTTGGGGAGTCATTTACCATTTTAGGCCTTTTAAACATCAATCGAAATACCCGTAAAAGCCATTTACTCCGATATACTGAGATACTTTTACTTAATTATACATGCACTTTCACTCTGTAACAAGATGCTTCTAAGTACATAAGCATCTTATTACAGTCTGAAACCTCAACACTTCATCCCAGGGCTAAGTCCAAGGTTCACACGGAATGTATCTTAGATGCACGTCAAAATTTGAAATTCGTGTTGAAACTCCCATGATGTTAAATACACCAGTGGAAGATATTTAGTACTTTATATTCGGAATCCAAAACTGTTCCTAAATTTAAAAGGAAATGAGTTTGAAAAATATTGGTTATATTGAAGTCGGAAATTTAGTTAATGATTTTTTCGTACATGATCCTGGATTCAAGAATACTGATCAAACCTAGGCAAGCCTCTGAAAATCCGGACATGAAAACAGGTGTCACGGATCTTACGCTTTGCAGACTGATATATATATATATATATATATTCGATGTGCTGCAACACAAAGTGCTACAAAGGCTCAATGATCGAGCGCAGAGAGAGAGAGAGAGAGAGAGAGAGAGAGAGAGAGAGAGAGAGAGAGAGAGTTCTGTGTGTTTGTCGGGATACAAACATACATACATACATACATACATACATACATACATACGAGTATATCATATGTTGTGTTATGTAATTAAAACAGCATGTTCACACCTTGAAGTTCTAATAATTGAGATACTTTTACTTACAGATAAAATATCGTTCACTCAGTCAATTTGTTGCAAGCGAGTGTTTGTCTGTGTGATCACACCTGTTCCTACTTCGTTGCTTTATATTCTACAATGGGAGCATTTTGAAGATGTTTCTTTTTCGATAATGTAACGAAACCATCGACAGCTGGCGATTTTAAAAGAATTCAGAGTAGAATGATGTGTTGAGAAATTTGTATAAATCTCAAGGTAGTTATATTAAAAATAATGCAACCATTGACTGGCATACAAAAGCCGGAAGTATAAAAATTAAAGATACGAAGTCCTTACAATACTTACAATAAATCTTACAAGAAAAGCTATAACGCAAATGTAATAGCTGGAGTACGGACTGTCTTATGGACTTCTTGCCTTTGTATGTTTGGGTATTACTCTTTAGTGCAATGCATTGCCTCTCCAACCTCTCCGTAGCACTCACAATGATGGTGTAGTGCAATGAAAAAGTGATCAACGGTACTCGTACCCTTGTCCTTTTACCTATTAAAATAATCATGAACGACGATTTATCGATACAATTTGTCTAACGCAATATACATTTATGTAAACGTGGAAATGTACGCTTGGGTATAATTTACACTTAATACTCGATGATTCAACCGCTTTTCGTGTAATTTACCCCCGCGTACCCGTCCTACAGATGTGCTAAGAATCATCGCTTAATACAGGACTGTAACGTGAGACCTCGCGTAAAATACCCATGTGCGTATTACTGAATGTGTATTTAAATTAACGCACTCATATTTTTGCGCTCTCAGAGGATATAGACTTATTAGCGCAATCTTAAATTCGCGCAATTAATTTCATTAGATTTCTCGTGTATACAGAATGACAGGATGGAGAAAACTTAGTACTGTCCTTGAAATAACACGATGACTTGAGCACGAAATGCGCTAATATAATAAAAACCGCTAAAATAAGTACACGTAAAGTATTTGCATATGAAAATCGCGTAATTAACAACACGCGGAAATATCGACGTTTACATTATGCAGTCCGTTAATTACCCAGGACTAATAGTTATAAGAGCAGCCTACATTGGTAATTATTTCATCTGTCAAAGTGTGTTTACGTGTTGCCACTAGTTACAGCATTCTGTTTTAAACCATTACATTTCTTGCCTTTTGTCATCGCAGGTTTGAGTCACGCTGGAACCAAAACTGATTTAGAAAGAAAGTTTACCAGTTTACTTGCGGAAGGCCGGTGGTCTCTTCCTGGAAAATTTGTACTCAGATTCTCTCCTTCATCATTAAGGGCAGACCTCTGTCATATAACCGCAAACAAAATTGAGTGATGTGAAACACGAATGATACAAATCATATCAAAATATAAATTAACAAAGTAATAGGTTTGGCCGGAAGATCGTTATTGACATACCAGACAGAGCTAGGACACCGCCAAGACAATGGTAGGACACTGTCAAGACAGAACTAAGAGAGCGAAAAGACACTTACTTAAAAGTAGTAAACAACATGTGACTTTACCGCTCTTCTGCTGACGGAGGTACATTTTAATTATGCCGCCAAAAAATAACTGTTCGAAAAATCTGAGGTGGGCGCTTTTCGCCCAAAATACCTATCAAAAGACTGAAAACTGTCTGTGATGATGTACATAAAAAGGGATGGACAAGGAACACCAGTTTCATCGTCAGTTGAGGTATCCGCGCCAGTACGACATTCTCCGGCAAATATTTCTTTGTCATATTACATCGTGATTGTCCTAACTAAGTCTTAAAAAGGTCGGCAACACATAGCCGACAATCCAAGACAAGCTACAGAAGGATCTGTGTCTTGCAACATCAATCGTGTGTGTGTGTGAGACTCGGCCTTTACTCACTGAAGTCCTTCGCGGTCTTTCCATGGACGGTTATCTTCCGACCGGATGCACTTATCCGCCATCATAAATGGCGGTCGATCATAATTCTACAACACAAAAAGAAATTACATTATGTCTACGCTCAAACATGTATCTATTTAAGTAATGGACTATACATGCAATGACTCATGGAAAAAAATTATTTGCAGCACGATGTGCTGCACATTGAATATTTTCCGTGAGCCATTGCTATTCTATTCAATTCTATATATTTATCCCCTCATTTGTTTATTATTGTATCTAACTGAATTTAGAAAAAACACAAATTTTTAAATTCAAAACAAAATAATTGCCTACCTGCAAAATCTCTCAAAAAGATTCGTCCGAGGGGACGATGACGGCGTTACGCACAAGTATATTGTACAAAACCGTTTGCCTGGAATTTCCATGACATGGGAGTACCAGTATCAGGTTGTCCGTTATATTATTGATATTTTACTACGCTTAACGTAGCAATATTGATATTAATCAAGCACCATTACATGTCTTATTCATTTTAACAATACACGTAACATGAAACGTGTATTTATGAATCATATGCAGCGGAGTGAATGAACCAAAGTGATATCAGATGGATGTCTTTCATAAGCACAGCGGGGGTCCCGAGGCTCTAGTAGGTCCAACGACAACGCCGGCCTTAGGAGGGAATAAGTAACGGAGGCCTCGGAAGCTCTGCATATAGTGAACATTTCTTGATCTATTTAGACAGTATTAGCTGTGAGAACACGATGAAAATAAAAATCAGATCAACTTCATTTTAAATGATCGAATTTTACAATGAATGTTCGTCGCGCATGCGTCACTTATACAGTCGAGTATAATCGGAGCGCACCAAGCTGCCAAAACAAACATTGCTTTTCTTAAGCAAATACATCAAATAGGCCGGAAACTGGAAGAAGATCATGTTGGTTAATTTTCTCTGAATAGGGTCCTGTACTTGCCAAACAGCCGTCGTCTTTCGATCCATGGCCTGACCGACATCTACACTTTTCTCTCATATCGAAGGGCCTCCATTAGAGCATCGCGCTTTAAACCAGGAAGTATTTCACATCTGGTTTGTGAGGGTTTGAGTCCTACAGGAACGTAAGCTGATTTGGTAATTTTGCTAGTTTACTTGCGAAGGGTCAATTGTCTATTCCCGGGTAAAATGTACCCACCATTAAAGAATAGCCGCCATCATATAACTGAAAAAAAAAATATTGTGAAGCTATTTCTTATCGGATTTTCACTGTTTAACAGTGAATTAGATACAGTTTTATTATATATCCTAATTTCAATTTACCGAATTAGAAAGACAAAAACTCATCAATTCAAACAGAAAGTTTAATTTTTGTGATGAAAATCCCTTCTTTGTGTAAGTAAAATTGTGATCTCTAGATTTTACTTTTGTTTAAATTTTCATATTTTTAAAATTACAAATTAGAAAATTACACCCAAATAATCAATGAAACTTCGAAACATTCTCTGTTTAACATTGAAAATTCTATTCAAATTCGATAAGAAATGGCTTCACAATATATTTTTTAAAGAAATGTGGATTTATATGAAATATTTAGTAAAAAGAAATGATAATGTTTATAAACTTTTGGCAAGTGGCTGTAAAACGACAGTACGAATTACTGAAGCTTACAAGTGACGCATAATGAGCCATGGCCATGCAGTTCGCATTGGCTAGCTATTTAGTACATGCATGTGTTATCATAGTTACAATACAGAGCTGTTCAATACGCCCGTGCAATATGTAATGTCGTATTGCACTGTAGTTGAATACGGAAATTTCGCCAGAGCTACTTTTCTAAATAGCATTCATGTCATCCAAAAATATTTGATAGCGTCGTTAAGAGCGGAATTATTTTTAAATATGTGCACAAATATTGACAAATTAGGGACGTGTAATAAATACAAAACCACACAAATGTTCTATCCGAATCATTCCGCTACAACGATCAAGGGCAGTCTGATGATACGGGTAGATACATATGTGTAGTTTTGTCTATATAGCGTGTATCAGCTGCACGACAAACATAATAAACTAGTATGATTCCAATGGGTATTACACTTTTCAAATGGACCGTTTGTCTGTTTCGAAGAACACCGTGTGTTTTACATGCAACTAACACTTCATACTTACGACTGTCGTGTGGTTGGTTCACTTGCAATCAGATCTCACCGAATAGCCACGGTAGCAATGGCAAGCAAAAGCTCCCGAACACGTACCAATATTAAAACGCACCCGGCCAGTTTTGAATGAGGCTATACTATTTCAAGGAGTAATATTTATACGATATGAAAACCTAGCATTTTAGGATATATTTGTTTGTTTAAACGTTGGTGAACGGTCCTATGCAATGGTTAGAATTTTAAGGAAATTAGTTGTAAATGAAATTCCAGAAATCTTAACATGCTTTAAAGAAATTTATCAAGTAAAAACTGCCGTGGCTGATTTGTGCCATCTCGACTTTTCGCCCAGAAAACTAGGTAATTGGCCACTTTTCGCTTGACGAGACGAAAAGTTGAAAACTAATCAGCCGCTTTTAGGGCAGAAAACCCTCTCGCGATTTAGCAACTTTTCGCTTCTCGAGGCGAAACGTCGCTAATAAGAGAGTTTTTGTTATTTTTCGCCTCGTCAAGCGAAAAGTCGAGATGGCACAAATCAGCGGTCGTAGAAATCCTTCTATTTATCAAGTCAGTGATGTCTGTCAGACACATGGCTGCCACCTTTGATTTTTAAAACTTGGTCCCTGTCACACATTTACGATTTAGAAAGCGTGTGCCGACATATGAAAAAAAAGGTCAATACGCTGACATACGTCGGGTAAGTTGTACGTGCGTTTTGTATAAGTCAACAACACGCTGGTATACGCTGGCATAAGTTGAAGTACGGCAAGATGTGCATGCACAAAACTTCTCGACGTACGCCAGTGTATGAGTCATGATACATTTCGTAAACGCTGGAGTAAGTTGTAAGAACGTTATACGATCGTTAACACACGTTCCTACATGTTGCCTGCAAATGCTCATAGTATCCAAGATTACAGCGACAGTGCGACGTATGCCAACGTTTTATGAATTTTTGAAAAAAAAAATTCATAGGTCGGCACAAGTCCAACAAATCGATAATTTGTGACAAGGCTACAACGAAAGTTCGAAATATGCCAACGATTTATGACTTTTCCATATGTCGGCGTACGTTCGACAAATCGTTAATGTGTGACAGGGCCAACAGAACTGATATGTACAGTAAAGCCTGCTTTAGCAACCACCTGTGTGTAACGACCACCTGGTCACAAAGACCATTTTATGCTGACCCCCACTAGTACCATTTGTGTACAAATCAACCTCCATATAAAGACCGTTTTTCTTGTGTGCCTAAAGAGGTTGTTATATACAGGTTTCACTGTATAAGGTTTGTTTAAGAATGACATTCAAACTCGGACCTCTTGCGTGTAACAGAAACGGAAGTCGACCAATCTGTCAACGTCTCGACTTTCGCCGGGTTCTGGCAAAATATATAAATTTATTATAGATGTTTCTCTTTATATAGTATCGGCCTTTTGTATATATTTTTAGTGCTGGCATAGTAAAAATATTATTGGAGGTCAAATTACTTTTTAAAAATAGATATAAATATAGGGACTATATTTTTTACGAACAGTTTCCTTACTCTGTATAATTCGGTTTTTATATACTTTCTGTGGGTTTAATAACAAAGTGTTTTTGGGGCTTCTTTTTAGACGTTGACAGAAATTGTTTAGGAGTGCAAGGACCGACAACTCTGTGTAAGCGATTGATGTGTTGACTTGAAACAACTGGCGGTGTATACAATGTAAAATAGATACCGGACTTGTCGTCACGGAAAATTAGTATATATCAGAACTCAAATCATTTCTTATAATTCTAAGGTTATAAAAATGATGAAAATTATTGCTATAAATCTGAAGAAAAAAAAAATCGGATGTTATTTTTCAGAAATCATAGCATGAATAAGAACAAAAATCAGTAGTACTAAGCTCAAATTCAGAAATATTAATTCATTTTCAATCATTTTTTTTATCTAAATGAACAAGTTATTTGCTCCCTAATAACATCCAGAAATTTTACAAATGTCAACGTAGCCAAAATAAAAAACATCAATGGGTATTCACTAATTGAATTTGGTCGCTCTGTGAAAGACCATTGTTGACAATACATGTATATATATTTATCTGATATATTTTGTAAACTATTTCATCAGATTATATATTAAATCTTATTAAATAGTTTACAAAATATTGAATGCTCAATTTCATTCTTCTGCCCAGGAGCTACAACGATCAAACACCATTAAGTATCACATAGCTTTTATGCGAAAGTGTTCAACCTAAGATGGAGGGCGGAGTAGCAGAAATACTTAAAAGAATCCTACTTCTCTCCCGAAAAAAGAAACACGCGGAACCCCGTTGTGTAGAATTTTTTAAACTGTCTCCGATTTGTAAATAAAATTATACAAGTTGTGATTTTTGTTCTTTGTAGTTAAGTATCCGCGCCGTACGCCTTGTCGTCAATAGAGTTCTACTGAGTATCAGGAATTTAGTCCGAATTTCTTAATCAAGGATGAAATAAACTAGATCGTTTTTAAAGTACCTGGCGGCGAGATCAAACGTTTACCTGATGAAGTCATCTCACTGATCTTGGACATCGATCATTTAAATATTTTTCCCTGATTGGTTTTTGATGCACGCTTCGACTTGTGATCGGTTCTGTATCAAATGAACGGCCGATGATCATTGAGAAGTATGTAATAGAATTTAGCATACTAAATGTGCTACTACTTCTGTATCATTCCGCGTTGTTGTTT
This sequence comes from Atrina japonica, assembly GCA_030159075.1. Classification (NCBI taxonomy): domain Eukaryota; kingdom Metazoa; phylum Mollusca; class Bivalvia; order Pterioida; family Pinnidae; genus Atrina; species Atrina japonica. The sequence continues at coordinate 1,137,436 of BROG01000049.1, read as the reverse complement.
CACGTTTTGTTTCTCTATTATTTCCATTGCCTTTGATGTACCGAAGCAAGGGATCACTTTTTACTTTCTTGAAACATGTATCTAGTATTCTTTTTCTTGTAGACTTTGAATCTATTTCCTCATTTCTTTTTTCTGTTTTTATATCCTTCTTACAAAATTTTATTATCCTATTTCAGAATATTTTTTGTATATTCACGAAACGTTACTAATATATATATATATATATATATATATATATATATATATATATATATATATATATATATATATATATATATATATATATATATATATATATTACTACTTACATATGGGCATTTCTAAATTTTTGTTATGTCCAGTTAGTGGGGAAAATATGTTTAACATTATATATTTTTTAAATTTTATATATGACTTTTCTTTTACTGAAAATAGCACATGTGATATTAAATAAAAATGACCTGGTATTGAACTTCAGTAGAGGGACAATTGTAACATTTAAATTATATACCATACTGCAGGTCTCCACAAATTCCAACAAGTATTTTCTTATCTTATGTCCAGTAGAAGTTTTATTTTCCCTAAAGTATATAAATGATAGAGATAGAGGGTAAGTTTAAATTTCAAATAAAAATCCCATTTGGCAATGATTTTCTTATATGTATGGAGGATATATATATATTGTGTGTGACGTCAGCAAAAAAAATACTTATTATTACTTATTAATTAGATATTGCTTGTAGGAATGATTAATGATAGATACTTTCTTTAACAGGAACATCCGACAGATGTATTGAGTTACGCGCGATTACAGTCTATGTTTGTTTAGTTCCTGTGATTTGCCGAATAATTTCTTTTTCACAACCATCCCCTTCAGTAATATTGCTTGATAACTATTTTTTAAACTCGATCTGATACATTATATTTGTTTCATATGCAGTGATACTTTGATTCAATTTTTTTTTTAAAAATTATTGATAAAACAGATTATTGAAAAAAGGATAAAAATATAGACAACAACAAAGCCATGTTATACATGTATGAAGACGTCGTACAGATTCAGTGATCCGGGATCATTAATCATAGTCGATAATGTCCCGTCATAGATTCTTGCCTTTAGTTATTGGTTTAAGTCGTGTTCAAAATCAGATCATTATCAACAAGCAAGATTGAACTACAAAAGTAAATATGGAAAACTTGTTGACAGATCATAACATGATAAATGGATTATCACTTATGAAAATAATTTTTAATACCTGAAGGTGTTGGAATCTAAATATCTAAAGGCATTTCACACCTGTTTCAATGCTCTGCATACATTAATTTTATTTAATTATTGGAATAGGTGAATAGTAATTCAATACGCCAAACTGTCTGTCTATCACATGTCTATCTATGTATGTGTTTATCTGTTTCCCTGTCTTTCTATCCCTATGTCTATCCATGATATATCTAATATAACATCTACTACCTATGTTTGTCTTTATATATATATATATATATATATATATATATATATATATATATATATATATAAATATATATATATATATATAAAAATGTCTGTGTGTGTTTCCTCCTGTCTTTCTATCTATCGATCTGTCCATCTCGCATGTGTCTTACTTACACGTGTATTATCAAAAAAGTAATACATCGTGAATAAATATAATTTCTGAATTTTAAAAAACGACATGAATTAGCCTGTTGATCTTGGTGAAAAAATAATATACAGAGTGTATATTTTCCAGATGGGCGATACTATAATTACAACATTTTTACAACCGCTCATTTTAGTAGTAACCATGAACTACAAATTTACATAAATAGATATGTACGCTATTGTTTGAGGACATCTTTATTGGTTTATTGGGTAAATAAAACAGTACGTGACTCATGAAAACATATCTATATTTGAATAAATTGAATACCTCTAGAAAATATTGTAAAAAACTCTTGTTTGTAAAACAAATGAATTGAAGAGAGGTATTATGTGTGTGTGTGTGTGTGTGTGTGTGTGTGTGTGTGTGTGTGTGCGTGTGTGTGTGTGTGGTGTGTGTGCGAATTGATCCAGAATGATACCTTCTTCCTTCATATACATCGTGCAGTTACCCACATCTGTGTTTGCCGGGTTCATAACAAACAGCCATTTAAATATATATATATATATATATATATATATATATATATATATATATATATATATATATATATATATATATATATATTCAATCTTTATTAGATAAAATTGATTGACAAATAAATAAATAAACTCGATATATGTAATGAAAGTATCCTTTCTTCTAGGTAGTTTCTTAGACGTTTTCGAAAGTGGAGACAAGAAACTTGGTACCATAAATTCTACTGTCAGTCAGGACTTAAGTGGCAGTCTCCTTTAAAATTTATAGTCATTGGGCTCATTATTTGCGACAGTTTTCGTCCATTTCCGGTCAATTGCTCGCGTGCCTCTTGACAAAGCTGACAAATTAGTATATTAATGTTATTGTGTGTACGTTATTAATTCATAGACATCTGAATTTTGTCGCACGTCAAAACAAAGACGGTTTTGTCACAGAGATAAAGATTCAGCCAGGATTTGATTAATGTCCAGCATGGGCCAAATCCTGCGTTGTGGATGTACTGTGGTCAGGCCCCCGGACGCGGTAAACAAACGCGTAAAAAATATTTTTTCTCCATATTGGGTAATGCATAGTCATGATACTACTTTAGTGGACGTTCTTGTTCTTTGAGTGATGAAGTTCCTCTATTAGTGTGACCATTTGTCGGACAACTGACGGCATGTCGTAAATTGTTGGCCATTAATTACGCGGTCACTAACCTATCAGTCGATGTCCCTAATTCAGAGAGTCTATAAGACTGCCAGCCCGATTCCTCTACATAATAATATATACCGTCGCCTACATCGTATGCCATATTAAATAAGCAACTGTCCTGTTTATGGTAACGATTTGGAGAAAACCCCGGCCCCCAATAAATTCCGGAATAATAACCCCCTGTAAATAAATAGAAAATATTTTCAGTTCACTTTTTTCACAGAATTTTGTATTTTAATTTTTAATTTTATTTATTATATTGTTTTTCCACCCGAAAATGTTTCTATTCATCGAACATTCTGTAATTCATTGTAATTGTTTGAAGAGGTTCATCTCATATATATAGATGCAAAAGGTGAACGAGAGCTACAAAGATCCGAGATACTTTGAAAAATGGCTGCACGGGCCCCAGACACCTTGAAAAATAACTGAACGATCTAAGACACTTTGAAAAAGAGTTGAATGAGGCAAAGGCACTTTGAAAAATAACTGAACGGATATAAGGCACTTTGAAAAGAGCTGAACGGGTCTAAGGCACTTTGAAAAAGAACTGAACGGACCTAAGACACTTTGCAAAAGAGCTGAACGGGTCTAAGACACTTTGAAAAAAAGAGCTGCATGTGTCTAAGGCACTTTGAAAAAGAACTGAACGGATCTAAGATAAGTTTAAAAATTACACTGGTCTAAGACAAATTGAAAAGGGCCTACACTTGCCTAAAACACTTTGAAAGAGAACTGTACGGATCTAAATCACTGAAAAAATATTCGGATATTCGTTTCGACTCTTCTGTTCTATGACCCACCACCATTTTGTTTTACTTATATGAAGGTGTAACCAGGTGTAAAATTGTAGTGCCATAAATTATGACTGTTGCCACTGCACTGACGTGCAGTTCTTATACCCAGCTCTTAACAAAAGGACAAGTGCTGTACATGATCCGAAACCCGGGCCCGAAGTCACCAAATCTACTCAATACTCAAGCTCAGTTTTTATTATCCATGACGGGATGGCCACGCTACCCTGACCTGCAAACTGCCAGCATATTTTTTCAGTTTCATTCACTCATAAATTAATTACAGTTGGTTACCATGATGTGTATTTTCTCATATATAATCTTTAACAGCATCAAAAAATGCCTAAATCTTTCATCTACAACAAGTGACGTCTTCCAAGGAATTTTCATCAATTTTGAAATCCAATGTTTTCCTGAAATTAAAGCTTTAATGAGACTGGGTGGCTATTCGATCTTTCAACACCATCAACCTTCAAGAAACAAATTTAAGGAATAATTGTAAAATAAATTCTTTACACTTGTCAAAATGCCGAATGACCACACGGAGAATCGATTTACTTTTTGACAAGCCGTTACAATAATTAGGAAATGACCAACGTATCACTGGCCACAGAAATAATTTATGGACATGTTTGTAAGTATATTGTTATTTTTATGTACAACATAACAAGTCATGTGCCGCGTTTATGTCGGGTGTTTGTGATAACGAGAAATAAGTCCGCAAAACCATATCATTAATCATCTACGTATGTGAAGTGTTTGTTTATAGTATAATTATAGAATTGCGGTGGTGTACATGTATGTATGTGTTTTGTAGTTTACAACAACGGGATCTGATAATTCCAGAACAACCATAGTTGGTCTGGATATATAATGCAAAAATATATTAGCTCCTAAATTCTAAAATATAAGTTGTATGGACAGACGGAAGACTGGAAATGGTATCTTGTTCTCACAGGGGTTACAGTACAGTGCCATAAGTTTTGAAACAACATAAATTTTCCATTACTTTCCATGTAAAATTAACATCTTTGGAAACTATTCTCCTCTGTATGCGTCATGATTGGGAATTCTTTCTATGAAACAATGCAATAAAGTTTTTTTTTTCAGTATTATTAAATAGAAATAAATGATCAGAATTTTTAAAAAAAATAACATTTTATTTCATTTTTGTGATTCGTAACAACTTCATCTTTCTAAATTAAAACAAAAAAAACTAAAAAACTGGAAATTCGAGACTTTTCTTCACGGATTTATAGTTTATATATACGAAAATAGCAATAAGATACTCTGTTTGCTGGAACTGTTTACACACCTGCGCATCTGAGTTTCTATGACAATAACATTTTTTCAGTAAATTAAAATATTTGAAACAAAACAAGAAAAAAAGAATGAATAGACGTTCGTAATTTCATACAATTTCGTGAGATATCATATGACCTTTAAAAACCAAACTATTTGTAGAATTGTTAATTAGACCCCCCCCCCCCCCCCCCCCCCCCCCCCCCCCCCCCCCCACCCCCCCCCCCCCCCCCCCCCCCCCCCCCCCCCCACCCCCCCCCCCCCCCCCCCCCCCCCCCCCCCCCCCAGCGGTAAATTGATGTGACGAACGGGATCAATCACGTGAATTTACAACACTATTTTCAAAGCCAAACACACAAGACATTATTGTTATTCATACGCGCGAAAAAGGGGACTGTTTGTTTTAAGTGTATTACTCGAACTCAATTCAAACAAAATTTTCTTGAATAAAGGGTGAATGATTTTCGTCGTTGTTTGCTAATATTGATCAATTACTTTTACATATTTTAATAGAGGTATAACTAAATGTTGAAAGAGTTACGGATTGTTTTCAAACGAGTACTAATTCTTTGAAAAAAATCGTTTTTCCTTTGGAATTATATTGCTGGGATGCGATCAAATGGACTGTAATATTGATTACATGTGGAGATTGCGCCGCTCCATTAGCTTTCTTCTGAAATGTATGTTATTTATGTAAATACCGGATTTGTCAAACGTTTAATTGACCCGAATGTCGGGTTTACGTCTGAATCCGCGTGTTTTATCTGAAGGAATCTACTTCATTCTTAAGCTTTGAAGTCTCCCATTTGTTTAAACTCTTTGTCCGGTAATGAAATGCATAGAGCTCTTAATAGCGGAATCAGGCACATATCCTGCTTGGCTGCATGGGACTTTTTTGAACCGGAAGAATTTGTTGCGTTTTTTGGGGTGTGTATGATATTGGGGGGGGGGGGGGGGGGGGGAGGGGGGAGGGGGGTGGGGGGGGGGTATATATATATATATATATATATATATATATATATATATATATATATATATAATATATATATATATATATATATATATATATATATATGATATATATATATACTTGTTTACTACATATCCTGCTTGGCTGCATGGGACTTTTTGAACCGGAAGAATTTGTTGCGTTTTTTGGGGTGTGTATGTTTTGGGGGGGGGGGGGAGGGGGTGTAAAACAAGTATATATATATATATATATATATATATATATATATATATATATATATATATATATATATTATACACTTGAATGTATAGTGGTCAGATACCAAATAGTTTCGCATAAAATATATTTTAAACGATATGAGTGATTTTGTTTTCGTATTAGTTGTACTACAGCTCATTGTGCAAGCAAGAGGTTGTTTATTTATTTCTATCCGTAAACCATACAGAAATAGAAATACTAAAATAGATAAAAAAATGAAAAATTCATATCCACCCAAAACCTTAAAAAAATAGAAACAGAAACGGGACATTTCGGACAACCTTACTGTAGTATATTTGCAGCAAAAATGAAAATGAAATATTGATTAAAAATGTATATTTTTGCTATAAATTTCTCTTCTTTTGACATTACATGTATATAATTAACAGTCGATTTATTATTCTGTATTTAATGCACATACAAACTGATTATTTTTTGTACAATACTTTGAATTCTGTATTTCCAAATTCTCTGCAGAATTAAAAAATATTCCTATGTCTTCATTATTGTCTTTTTGCGAGCGTTATATGACAATAAATTGAATCAAACAATGAAAAATCTATAAATAAATAATATCTAAAACATTTGGGGATATTAAGACAAGAAAATGAAATATGAAGAATGAAATGAATTACTAGATAGAATAAAGTTTTTTGCTTAGCCAAAAGCAACACGGATCTAATTAAAGATAATAAACTGTGGGGTATAAGTGATTAAAATAATGAAGATAGCAACACTTCGTTGAGTTTTATCTGCGAGGCTTCTGAACAATGAAGCCGAGTCGTGTTTTTCCAAGTCTGGTAATATTTCTATTCTTTTTTTCTTTTTTCCTTTTTTTTTGAGGGGGGATACAACCATATGTTGCTATCAAAATTCTGACACGGGTACCAAATCTTGCACTACGTTTTCTGCCTCAATAATTTCTGTCAACATCTCGGCTTTTGCCATTTCTGGCAAAATATATAAATCTACTATGGATTTTGCTTTTTATGAGGTATCGGTCTTTTTTTTTTTTTATTTTTTTTTTACATATAAATGTTTAGTGCTGACATAGATTAATGCTATTTGAGGTGGAAAAATGGATATAATTATAGGGACTATATTTTTGCGAAATTCCTCACTCTGTTTAATTTGGTTTTTATATGCATTCTGTGGTGTACATGACCACATGTTTCGGGACTTTTTTTAGACAGTGACAGAGATTGTTGGGGAGTGCAAGGACCGACAACAATTTGTAAGAGATTGCGGGGTCTTTAATGCGGACATATAATGGTACAACATGAATACCGAGCCCGTAACATTATGTGAACTTCATACTAATAAACATCTGTCATCTGCATTCTCTTACTTTTTCATTTACCATTTTCCAGTTTCTGTGGTGAGTCTACATCTAAAGAGACGAACTTACCAGATACCACAAAGAGTATCCTTTCACCGACAAACAATTCACTTCCGGTTCGATGTACACAGTAGAAGTCTTCACCCTGGTGTTAAGATTTGGTACAAAGCCATACCAGGTCAATTTCTATAGTTTCTGTAATAAAATCATGGTGATATTGTCCGATTGCGGGGTAAAGTATGTTGATAATCAACAGACCCTTTAGTAGTAACTGTGGTCCTGTGACTTTGTCAGTCTTCCGGTTGGCAAAATGATACAGATTCCCGGAAAATATCGTCGAGAAACAACCAGTTACTATAACGACGTCTATGTTTTTGCGGGTATCTCTATCAACCGGAAGACTGGCAAAGTCACAGGACCGCAGTTACTGGTAAAGGGTCTATTATAAATTGTTTAGCCTTATCAGATTATTGTGGGATCTTACGCGAAATGTCCATCACGCCACATTTCGGGCAGACTTTTCCATTATGATGTCACTATTAAATGACGGGTCAAACATAACGGCATGAGTTTGACGTCAATTTCGAATGACTTAAAAAATCCACATTGATTGCCACGTGTCAAACATTTGCAAAATGTCCGACACGGAACGTTTTGGCACGCTTTTACATTATGACGTCACAATTAAATGACCCGTCAAACTGCTGTGATTATGACGTAACAATCGAATGACGTCAACAGTGTAAATTGATAGCCCACGTGTCAGGCATTTAGCGACAGTTCAATTGAGTCTTTAGTCGTTACAGATGTTTAGCCATACGCAATCGGACACAAATGTGATAAAATTAATATTAAATATACCAAATAATTTGTCAACACAAATAACAAAATCTGTAAGTAATGTCGAAATATTGGAAATTTCATGTTTCAAAATTTTTATATATTCCAATATAACGCAAAGAAAAGTCTCTTTCATTGACCACTTGCAGTGGTCAAGTCATATAGCGTTCAACCCGCAAGCTGAATGTCCCCCGGTGTTCGATTCCCGGTACCGGGTCATACAAAATACTTTTAAAAAATGGTAATGACTGTTCTGTCGCCAAACGCTCGGCATACAATGTGAACGTCGTGAGTCTTTCTGGTGAGTCTTAGAATTGAGGTCACGTGTCACGGCAGGCGTTGCACGTAAAATAAACCTCATTGCATTGACGCCAGTCCATATCACAAGTTAAAATTTTGGTGGGATAAAAAACCAACAAACAAACACGAGCCATTTATTTCATTCAGAAGTTTATACAAAATTTCATTCAGAAAAAAAATATATTTATTATAAACCTCAAAGAAAGGACAAATATCGGTCACATTTTATCAGATTTTTACGTGAATGTCAATTAAACTGCTCATTCAAAGTTCTCAAATGTTTTAATTACATCTTTTAGCTTCCGAGTCACATTACAATTTTGTCAACTCACTTTTCATAAAAAAGTGAATTTCCAAGTGTCATTTTCATTCACAAATTTTGATTTACTAAAATATTTTGATTTGTATTTTAAAAACGTATAGAAAAAAAGAGAATTGACGCTGAACTCACCAGTACAGTACGCCATTGTAATGCTGTAGCATACAGCATTTTGTTACCCCTCCTTAACAAAAGTTCCTCTTGTATTTTAGCAAATTCACTTCATAGATAATATCAGACAGATATCCATAACAAAGATTGTTTAATGCACAATCCCTATTAATAAGATCCATATGAATTTCATTATTTTCCCAATACGATCTACATGTTTGTAATGTTTTCTTCCTTTCCTGTCCATTTTAATATATACTTCGTTTATTTGATATATTTTCTTTGCAATGCCCCCGGGTCCGAAGTTTTAGAGAAATATTGTTTTTTATTTGTCTGTTTGTAATATTTTGGTCTTCATCCCCCCAAAAAAAATAATAATAATAAAATGTAAAATGTAGGTATGTATGTATGTGTATATATGGATGGATGGATGGATGGATGGACGGATGTGTCTAGCTGGGTGTCTCACCATCGATATATAAAACCTTATATGTTATCCTCTGCACCTCTCTCTCTCTCTCTCTCTCTCTCTCTCTCTCTCTCTCTCTCTCTCTCTCTCTCTCGATAGATCAGATAGATAGATAGATAAATAGATAAATAGATAGATCGGGTATGCCAGTATGCATAAATTCCCCTCTTCATCTCATTTCTTTTACAAACTAGAGGTATTTCCCAAAATTATTCAGAGGTGTTTAATGCATTCAAATCAGTATTCATATGTTTTCATGATTCCAGTATTATTCTATTTACTCAATAAACCAATAAAGTTGTCCTCAAACAATACCATATCATATATATTCATGTAAATATGTATTTCACTGTTAACCAAATGACCGGTTGTAAAAATGTTATCGACGTATGTTAACAGTCCATGTACATATACTAAGACCGTGAAGACCATACCGCACTGTTTTTCTAAGACCTTTTAAGTTCCGGTACATAGTCCGCGATCCTTTCACCTTTAGTGTCCTAAGTAAACTTTAGTTTTAGGTCAATCTAGTTTATCAAGCGTGTAGATCGGCGACTGCCTTTGAAATAGATATCAATACCTGCTATTACAAAGGTGAGAACAAAATGTAAACAAACAAGAGAAAAAAAAGATAAACAGACAGGTATGCTTAATAAATGTTGGTGTACGTCGCTTCAAGCTATACCGTGATTAACTAGATTATGATTTACTCTTCTTTTACCTCAAGGTCCTACAGAAATACTATAATCCACTTATTAAGTCGTATCAACCGCTGATGTAGTCAGGTACTTGGTTCTACACATCAGAGGGGAACGAAAACCGAACCTAAACTAGTTTGTATTGTTATGAAGTGCAATTATATCTTTAAGGTGGCATCTAAACTAGTTGTTTGTTAAGTTTGATGTTTCGTTTGAGGTATTTAGAAACAAAATGAAAGAATAGTTAGTTTACTGGCGATTTTAATGCATTAAAACAAACAAATTAAAAATAATAATAATAATAATAATTTGCCATAAGTTTTCGAATTACCACCATTCCATGACATCAATCACATAGGCCCCTACTTTTGAATATATATTGTTTAATTTGAATTTTCTGTTTAAAGTGGTACGTGCTAAAGCTTTGGTATGTCTTGTACCTCCAAATAAAAAAAAACAAATTTGGTTATATCGATCAGTTGACCGAAATCAAAATTGATCCATAGATAATATCGATACTTCAGTTGTCCCCAACTCAGAAATGGCGTGAAATCTTACCCAGTATAACCTTCTCCGTGAACCTAGGATCTCATTAACTATCTGACAAGACCGTCTTACCCCTTTACCACCAAACACATGGATCTCTCTGCCTCTGACTAGTTCCGTTACATTATGAAAACTTGTCAGAAAAATCAAATGGATTTTAAGTTGTATTTCAGTAAAGTTGTGTACGTTATGTATACGTAATACGTATTTTTCAACAACTATAATTATGCTTTATATGTTGGTCCTTAGTTTTCAGTAGGGGGAATCTACCTAATACGAAGGATGAAGCAATAGAATACTGAATACCAACGCAACTTAAACATTGACAACTTATGAAATAGACATGTGTGTACTTAGTCCCGGTGCCGTGAAAAGAAGGTGAAATGGATTTGATGACTAGATACAAATTAAAGGGGCATTAGCTGTGTTTGCCAAAATAAAATATTTTTATTTTTTCTACTTTTACTACTTGAACTTGATGTAAAATAACAAAAAAGGGCTATACACATACATAAAAGTTCTTATATTCCTATATATTTTATAAAAATAAATTCAGGTCCAGTGTTGTATTTATATACATTTAGTATGATTGAGTTAAGTCAATTGCAAGTGAAAAAGGGCCAAACCTTGGTTTCGCAAAATATATCGGAATTTAAGAATTTTTATGCCTGTGTATATCTCTTGTTTGTTGTTGTATAAAAATATGAGTAGTAAAACTGGGGGAAATTGTTTTGAAAAAACACACCTATTGCCCCCTTAAGTTAGATCAGCGCTCGAAGTCATCAAATTTACTTATTACTCTAACTCTAATAATTCTTTTTTTATGATTTTAAGATGAGGAATACATATAAGTTTGTATATTTATGAAATGCAGTTGGAAACAATTTTGAAATGTATTACTTAGTTTTGTCTAAAGAAAACATTGGAAATAACAAAATATGCAAATGAATAAAAAAAGGGTTCAGCCTACGTAGTGAGTAAATTTGGCAATTTCGGGTCCTGTTTTTTTTCAATATGTAGATCTACTTTTTATGTGTTTGATTTCAGTCTCATGAAATTCTGCAACGAACTTATTTATTTCTGTTTAATTCATACGCACACAATTTTTTTTCTTGGTGTCAAAATAAATAACAACAGACACAAATTATTATTCTGGTAACATCTGTCGGTATTGTTATTTTTTCATATTTTAAAGTTTAATATTCTTTTCTTTTTTTGACATAACTTTATACACCCACACACCAGTTGGCAAGATTCAGAATTCTTGATTTTATCGATTTAAACTGCATACAGTTCATCTTGATAAAATGAATATATATCTTGTACAATACAAATCACTGTTTCATGTGAGATAGATCATTAAGCATAAGCTCACTTCACTCTAAGTTAGACATCCTGGATATGCAGTCTCTTCATAAACGGTGCTGTATCGAATCTGGTTCCAACGTCACCAAATTTACTCAATAACTGCTTACTATTTTAAGATGACAATATAAATAGTCGATGCTGCAATTCGACATTTCTGCATATTTATTTCATACAATTGTAAACAATTATGACAACAATTGTACATTTTAATAAAAGCTCAGAAATTATATACCGATATATCAAAATAGTAATGTAGGGAGTACATGCTCAAATTTTGAGAATCACGCACAATTTTGGAAAATCATACTCAAGTTTATTTTTTAATTTTTAAATTTTATGGGGAAATCCGACTGAATTAGACTCATTGTTTTTATATGAAAGGAAGAAAAGATAATAAAGTGTTTGATATAAAATATTTACAAACCATCACTTAGTCAAAATATTGAAATAGAATTTGAGCTCGAGTGCTGAGTAAATTTAGTGACTTCCGGCGAGTGCTAGCGCACGTAACTTTGCCGGTCTGCCACAACATTGCTTGCAATTGCATGAATATAAAACTAATTAGAAGTATTCATTTTGACGACAATATTATTACCATGCATATAATTATTATGCATATTGTTGACGTATTAAATATTTACATTCGTGTAGATATATTTTAATTAAGTTATATCTTGCTATATAGCCTCCACAGAACGTAAATTGAATTTGTGAGAAAGTTTGCCAGTTTACTTGCGTAAGGCCGGTAGTCTCTGCCTTGTTACATTGTAACCAGATTTTCTTCTGCGCCACTGGAGAAAAAAAAAAAAACATCGCCGCCATCACATTTTTGACTGAAAAATTTGTTGAGGTGGTATAAAGCAACATCCATCTTGATTCAAAATACAGCGTATAAAAGTATCGGCATCTCAGCTGTTTTGTCCGTTCCTGTGTATGTAAATTAGACATCTGACGATGCAAAAAGTCGCGATGAAACTTGTATGAATCCTTCAAAATTAATTTCTTCTGTCTTAAGCAGAGCAGAAATAATTGTGATTGTGTGATTAATTGTATACTATGTAATAATAACCATGAATTAATGATTACATGTCCTGCATAATGTATGATGTACAGGGGGAATCCGGTAAAAATATGAAGATATTTTATAATTTGGTCAAAGGTCTGGTGCTATTGTCATGTTGTAAATTTTGAATTTACTGGGTGGGTGTCGATACAAAATGTACACTCCGGCGTCGGAATTTAACCACCCCCACCCACCCCGTTGAAAGAAAAAGTACTTTAGTAATGTGAATAAATATATGATCAAATGACTGATATGTCTTTAGACAGTGATTTTATCTCTATCTGAAGTATCTATAATCATCCAATTGAATTGGCTGAGGGTATATGCCTTTTTCGCTGGAAGATAATAATAATAATAATAATAATAATAATAATAATAATCATCATCATCATCACCATCATCATCGTCGTGGTCATCATCATCACATTCAACTCATTATATGTAGTAAGATTCTATATTTATTGAAACTGATTACTTATTACTTTACAATTTTTATTATTTATCTGTATTTCCATGGTAATGTATGTCATAGTATATCTTATGTACCCAATAATTTGTTTGTGTATTTATCTAGTTATTGATTTATTTATTTATTTAATCAGTCTCTAAAATATTGTAAATGTTTCTGCTGGCACTGTAAATATGTTCATTTCTGATATGTGTTACTTGACTGATAAAAATAAAGTATCTGGACAATAAACACAACAATTAAATATAAAACAAATAACAACAATTACAACAACAAAAACATTTATTATTATTATTATTATTATCATTATTATTATTATTATTATTATTATTATTATTATTATTATTATTATTATTATTATTATTGTTGTTGTTGTTGTTGTTGTTATCAAAGTGTGATATTATGATTATCATTTTTTCACCTCCTTGAGTATTTACAATTTTATGAACTACTGGAAACAAAATCATGGTGCCTGAAGGCCATGGTCACTCATTTCAATGGCCCATAAAAATAACATATTACCAAAACCAAGTTAATACAGTGTATACTAAGTATGGTATATTAACGTTATTGTCAGTGCTGAAAATTCATATCAGGTAATTGCATTTTGATTTACTGATGGTTTTACAAAAATGTGAGAACATAATAATTTGTTCACACTTTTTGGTAACAGGACTGTTGAATTAAAACGTGAGAACATGATATTTCTGCAAAATTAGTCTCAATCTCATCACGCATAAACAGAACAATTTAGATAACAGAAGCCAAAAGAAAATCAACATTTTACCAACAATAATTATCGTCGTCGGCATTATCATCGTCATCATCATCATGTAACCACCCACAGTTGTGTACTCTCTTTCCTGACTTCAATGCCTTTAGACAGATTAAAATTCGATGTTGTCCATGAAAAAGGCAGTGTGCAGGTTCTTGTAAATTTTGGGGTCAAATTTAACTAGAGTTATTTTAAGTAGTTCAACACATGTGAATTTTGATTAAGGTACAAATTGCATTTGCATATTTCTTAATGATGAACCAAGTTCGTTTGTTCTTCTTGGTGGGAAGCCCAGAATCAGTGTGATAAATGGGAATGCTAGGGAATAAAATTAAACTATCTCCAATAAAAAAAAACTGGTATCCATCAGAAGTATATATTTATACACGTACATGTACTACTGCCATCCTTAGAAAAACACACACATTATTATATTTGAAGATGATTTTGTTATATTATTAAGTCCTAATTTAATTATGTATTCCAAAAAATATAATGATATTTTGTTAGAACTCTGCATGTTTATAACTTCCCTGTTTTCTGTCTCAGTTCCATCTAAAATTACACATTTTGTAAAAATCTCTTGTTGTTTTTTGACATTGATAACAGCGACAACGATGCTGATGGTGAATATGAAGATGATGACGAGAAGGTCGACGACGACGACGATGATGTAAAAGAAGTAGGGGAATGCGAACATTTATTTACATAAATCGGTTTGTAGTTGATTCGATATAGAACACTCTATATATGCAAATAAAAATATATTGCATACAACAACATTGGGGTGGTGGAGTTTGTGGTTGATAAACGGTTATTGTATAAGTCCTAAAAACACTAGAGTTATCACCCCTAGTTAGTCCTTATCTTTATAATCAGGCCAGGGCGGGTTCGAGCTCCGCTGCAACTTAAAACCGTTTCAGTTGAGGTTTTACCATTTTAATGACAGAATCTCTTCCCGGCTTCACTGTGGCATGGTTATCTCCCCCAAGCATTGAAAACTGGTCACCATCATAATCATCACGATGGAAAATTGTTTTATGTGATGTGAAACAACAATAAACAATAATATTCACACAGATACAGTTCTTTTCTTTCTTTATTTTCAACAAGTGGGTATTCAGAAACTGTTTACAAAATATCAGAATCGGGATTGCATGTTATGTTATATATCTATGTATAAAGATTACTATTTTGTTATATTTCATTTGACTGCCCACACCGATGATTAGTGTCCAAGAGGAAAAAAAGCATTTCGGGAAAAGACTTAAGTGTGTGTAACAATTTTCTACCAGACTCACACGGATTTATAGCCTACTGCCAATCCGTCATTACTTTCCCCAACTACAGTTCTTTGACTATTTCCTGTTGTGAAGAATTATTGCTGTCCACCTGCAATTACAGTAGAAGTATTGTGATCCCGTTTATAAAGAATACAAGAACCCTAAAACGTCTAGTTGTCTGATTAATTATACACTGATTAGAACCCGATAGTTGGAAATCAAAGGGAATAAACTTCATCTCATTTGATTTGCTTTGATTTTTTGGTTTTACGCCACACTCAATAATTTTTCAGTCATATGATGGCGTCCAGTTTTTATTGGTGGAGGAGAAACCCCGGTTACCCTGGTAAAGACCACCGACCTTCCGCAAGAAAACAGGCAAACTTTCCCACTTAATTCGATATGACCCTGTATTACCTTATGGAAATCTTCGCTACAATTTGTAAAAATTACTGTTCCATGTGAAGACTTCCTACCAAAGATATCCGATTGTCCTGATATCTCTTCCAGTTCTATCTGAGATTTAGAAATCAAAGGGAAAAATCTTCAACCCATTTAAAACCTCATGGAAGCCTTCACTACCCTTTGTAAAATTATTGTTCCATATCATGTCTTCCTACCAAAGATATCCGATCGTTCTGATAATGATTTCATTTATGATATGTTTTTGGTAATAACCCCCCCCCACCACCACCACCACCACCACAATCTTATCTTTGCATTTTGTGTTTCGGCATTCCCGTTTTGGGTGTGTGGGTGGTACGTGGGTGGGATTGGAATGGAGATGGTGTGGAATATCGGCCATATGATTTGCATTTGAAGCAAGAAACACGTTCGTTAGTGAATGCAATTTCCCTAAAGTACCCATATGCATTGATAGACAACCTCGAGCCCAGAACCTTGATTACTTTGGTTGTGAAAACAACGACAACAATCAATAAATCAATCAATCGACCAATCAATCAATCAATCAAATAAACAAATAGGGAAAGATAAAAATCAGACTCATACCGACTATTCAACATGAATAAAGAAAATGTATTTTGCGGAATCTGCATCACTATTATGATACGTCAGTATTGTTTAAACCATGCAAAGGAGTGGATCTTGTGAATGTTTTATCACGGCGGTAGATTTAAATGATTCGGGTGTGGATTTAAGAGTATTTGGTCAGTATTATTTCGAAGTTTTCAACAATTTTTATAGATAGACCTTTGAATACGTGAATACGTACTTTTTACATCACAATACTAGAGTAGCTATTGCTTCTATGGTTTAGGTATTGGAGATGCTGGCATTCCCTTCCTTTCTAACTAATCAATGCATTTTTTCATTATTATTATTATTTCGTTTACAGTAAAACATTTGATAAAATTTAACAGGCTTTAGACCACCTAACAATTGGAATGTTTTAACTTCAAAAAAAAAATTGGTCCCGGTTTAAGAACTTAGACAAGTGACTATTATTCTGTTGACACTAAAATAGAAATCATGAAATAAATATAAGTAAGAAACGAAAATGGTCAAATATGCAAATCAGTTTTCTACAAAATTATCTTTTTTTCCTGTTGTTTGTTTTCGATGGTCATATATATAGGCCTTATATTAAAGTGGTGATCTAATTATATAACAACAAAACCATGAAATAAATATAAGAAACGTAAATGGTCACGTATGCAATTTAATACTGCAGTTTTCTAAAAAAAAAAAAAAAACTCTTTTCTTTTCTTTTCTCTTTTTTTTTAAGGATCCAATACCTGCATGCCTTAATAATAAAATGTGGACCTACTTAAAAAACAACAATAAAAATCATGAAATAAATATATGTACGAAACGTAAATGTTCAATTATTCAAAATGAAACTACACTTTTCTTCAAAAATATTGTTTTTTTTTTCTTTGTTGTTGTTTTTCGGTTGTCATACATACAGACATTATAGGAAAGTGGGGATCTATTTAGACAACAACTGATTTGTGTATAGGATGCTCGCTTTTCCCATTAATGTCATAGTTAATTAACTGAAAACAAGGAGATTATCATGGGCATAGAATAAACATCTATCGATGTCTAGGATTGCATAACGAACATGTCACTACTACCAAATACTCTTGAATCTTTCTCTTTTAAAGCACGCGGTTTTCGATAATTAATGTGAGCTTCAATGGGAAGTGTAATTTATGCATGCAAAATTCTAGTCAGAAAATAGTGTTGAGCTCCACGCATGTGTCGAACTGAAAGAAATCATTGATGACGATTTTAACAGCCTTTACAGATAAGACAGCCTGCTGTTTATAAAGGTAAATATACAATCAGTGTGGATGCTCCGATTTTTTTAAATCAAGGATCAGAGGGGAAAACAATCTTGAAATTTCCTTGAATATATATATGGTTTAAACGTATTTTATTTCTCTTTAAAGAAAAGGGATCGGACCTAAGTTTTACAACATAATAAGGTGCCCTCTCCTAATGCATATAAATTTAAATTCAGGTAAAGTATGACACGGGAAAATGTTAAAATATATACTGAGATTGATTCCTCCCAAGACATTCTAATTTCGTATGTTTATTTTTGACGTTCAAATTGTAATATTATCTATTATAAATGTAAGTATCGGATATTAAAATACATGTATGTGCGTTACTATGCCCCCCTCCCTTCTATTTTTCTTTTCGTTTTTTTTTTTGTTTCTTTGTCTACTTATTTATTTATGCCTTTGTTTTAATATATTTGTAATTTAAATCAATTTATGATTTACATATGTATGGACAGGACGTCCTTACTCTTAAGAACTTATCTCCAATCCAACTATGTAATATGCAGTAAAATATGTTCAAATCATTTGAAATATTAACATGCCCTTTGTACTTGTTTGTGTGATTTACTGTTTTAAAACAAGTAACATTGGATAATTATAAAAGAGTCTAATTAGCATTAACTAAATTCAAAAAATGACGAAAAAAAATATCCGTAGAAAAAAAACAATAATCGATGGAGGTGATTTATATTACAATATCTACACTATTTGTTAAACCTTTTTTGTTATTTTGGTTATCAATAGTATTTATAAAAAAATTAAAACGTTATATATAAAAATAACTTAATAAGTTCAGATGATAAAGAATGATAATATATTTATCTTCAGATTATCGCATTGAAATTGAAATCTACAAATAATAGAAGTATATGTATACGTGTATTTACGATATATATGTATCGCTTTCCGATTCCATCGAGAGAGAAAAAAATATGATGAAGAATAAATAAACGCAGTAAAAAAAACAACCAAAACAACGTTATAAATGAAATATTTCAACCAAAACATCCAATTGTATTAATTCTGATGGAAGCCAGCTTGAAACTAAATCTTGAAGGGGTTGGCAGAGACGGAATGAGATATATTAGTTTGAACGGATGAAATTCTTTCTGTGTGTATAATTATGGATACATTACATGTATACCAAAAAAAAACTGTTTACTTTGAAGGTACACGAGATACTGACATACCTCAAAGAAATAGATTTAAAATATTTTTATTTACCTTTAGGAATTTTATACAATTACATGTATTTACACATATTTATCTATTTTTCTATATGATATATACATATGCACACCATTCTGTATATATATATACAGTTATATTATATATTATGATTAAGAATAATATTATAATTTATTTATTTCATTTTTATCCATGACCAGTTTTATCTTCTGAAGTTTTCTAATGTCGAAAAATTAAGATAGAAATAACGATTTTGATAATTATTATAGAATCAATAAAAACAACGGTAAATATAATAATAATAATAATAATAATAATATTAATAATAATATCAGATTTCTGTTACGTGGCTGGACTGAATTAAAACATTGATTTTTTCATATCTGAAATTAAATATGCATTTCTCTATAATAAAACTTACACAAAGACATATATTCCTTACCATCTTAATATAACTATCAAAAAATTCGCACAATCAACTATTTGCCGAACTTTTTCATTCTGACGATACGATTTGTGCATGGGAAATTTTACTGTATAACTGACGTTCCAGGGATAATCTATCATGCATACATTAAGCCTTCACTTTATCTCGATATGACTAGATATCATTTAAGTGTTATTTCGTATATATATATATATATATATATATATATATATATATATATATATATATATATATATATATATATATATATATATATATATATATATTGCATTAAATGTGATGTTTCTCAATTTTATTGTAGGTTTATTTTATATAATGTTTATCGTCGATTTCTAGATGTCTTGTCGTAACATAGTGTGTATCTATTTATATGCATATATCTATTTACTTCTATCTATTTTTCTATCTATTTATTGAGATATTTAATTGTTCTTGTGCATATATATGTATTAATCATTTGTTTGTTGATGTATTAATCTAGAATCAAACTAATAACTGATTTCTTATTTTGACTTAAAATATCAACGGATTAAAGTAAATATAGGAACCATATAACTGGAATAATTATGAATAATAAATTCATACTTTAAAGAAGTGATTGTATTTGTTTGCCTTATCAAAGTAAAGGAAAAAATATGAATATTTCAGTAATTAAACATGGACTTAAACTTCTATCGGGTTTATATACACATTTACTATATATTTCAAATTAATTTTTCCTATCGAAACTACACAGTTGATTCTACACAAAAGAAAAAGAAAAATGTTAAATTTGAGCCATATATATATATATTCTGGAATTTAGACAAGGCGCGATATCCATACACGTGCACTATGGTAAATAAACACAACTAGCACCCATAATTAATAAAAATTCGGGTTTTTTTTTTAAAACGTTAAAAACAAATACCAATTAAACATCGACTTACCTGTGATAAGATACCACGTGCTATGAATAAAACGCCGATTAAAATTAAATTTAAAACAAAAATCCCTGATTTCTGTAAATTTATATCTAAAGCTCCTGACTCAACATCCATCACGGTTTTGTAAAAGTAACGTATCCCGGTCAGTTTAGGAACTTTATCATAATAAATATACAAAATAACGAAATTACCGCTGTTCTACATCTTTTCTTTTTATACATCTTTCACAAGCTCCTTCCCCTGTCAGAACAAGCTATCTTATAGTATTTTTTCTCATTTTTCATCATTAGCTGGAAAACATGGCGTGAACATATAAATTTGTAGTAGCGATGTATATGTGTTTTTGATGTCAATTAAAACATTAGATTCTGGATAACTATTACAACGTTGGTCTAATGATTTATCTTGACAAATAAAGAAAAATGATTATTTGATATGATGCCCTCACCTTAGCACTTTATTTTTACATCTTTTTTTAACAGGTTTGTAATGAAGTAAAATAATGGATATGGTTATTTGAAGTTGTAAAATAATTATCCTAGGCGTGAAGGACGACCGTGATTTACTAGTGGCCTGGTCAATAACGGTCGTAAAAATGTAGTTAACACGGCGGAAACCAAATCCGTGACGTAACGGTCTCATAAATAATTGTGTTATTAACAGATTACACGTGATAATTGATGCGATCTTGAAATAGGATATACTTCAAATTGTGTGTATTGAAATTTGGGGGATGTATTTACTAAATGATTCCCAAGGAGATTGTTTTTTTCCTTTTATTAATCTTTTCTTTATCTATATATAAAATTCATCAATGCATTTATGTATTGTTCGTTAGTTTTTGCTAATTATTCGTTTATCGTTATTCATATTAATATTATAATTCATTTCATATTATTATTATTATTAATATTATTATTATTATTATTATTATTATCAGTATTATTATTATTATTATTAATATTATTGCTCTTCAATTTATTAATTTGATTGTGGTCGTTGCTGTCGGTATTTATTGAGTTTAGTAGGTCCATCATTCACTGAACTCGGATAAAAATAAAGAACAAAAACTAGTGCGTGCAAATTTGAATAAAATTGAAATAAATTGGACACCAGAACAATTAGATAATCAAATATATATCTTAAAGGATATTTAACACTTTAAAAGTTCGGTCATTCTACATTTCTTTGAAAAATACAAGGAGAAAACAGCGTTGATAACATGTTATCCCCAAAATAAACATGGGTTAATCTAACCTTAATTTCAATTATGTAAGGCAAACTTTTGATCGTTCATTTGATAAATTTCCAATTTTCTTCACGAAACCCCCCGGATTAGCGTAGCGGTATAACACAATTACACCTTAAGATTTAAAATTCAAGTTTGAAGGAGATCTTGAAAACAGATAATGAATATATAATTCGATAGTTTTGTTCAAGTATTGTATTATTGGTTTTTGGAAAAAATCTTTTCACCTATGCCGCTTCTGTCGTGTGCCTTTTCATGACCTATGGCGCTATAGCATATGTAAAAAAGATTACACGTTCGGACAATTGCTTCTTAATGCCCGACGGGAGCTTGTAGAAAACTTTCAACTTTCCTCCATTATTGATAAACATTTTAATTTTGAAACTGGTTTCCTGCAGAGATTATCAAGCTAGCAATCACATATCAAAGCGTTTCACAGATTACCGTGTTGAAACCGAAACATGCCGTTTTGTATATTATGTTTTACATCGATTTTCAACAAAATCCAGTCAAGCAGAAACTTATCAAAATAGAAACCGATATCCAATGTGAATATTTTTTCTGCGGCTAATCAAGTTATGCATGAATGAAAATACATGTAGCATGAAGAATAAGCTCCGCCTACTAGCGCAGTAATATGATTATAAATAGTTTGGTTACCTATAAGATATTCACAATGCAATGTTATATCTAAATGGTTCGACTTGACAGCTTGCGTAATACAATTTTAACTTACAAACATATATTGTATAAGATATATTCATAAACATTTTTCTGTATTCGATATTGAAAGAGTTCAAAAGAATATATTTTAATTTGGTGTTCTACAGGTGAAGGGAAAACGAAATTAGGATAGGATTACCACGTGACGGCTGTATAGTGATTCAATTGGATAAAACTCTCGGTCACATGTATTTTCTCTGAGAGTGAAATTATATTGACGAGCCAGTGGGGGTGGCTTGTGAAACGTTATATGACTGGGGTTAGATATTAATGTTTCTAGCACAAGTCATCCAGGAATTGATAAAATAGTCATTTTTGTAATGAGCATGAGTTCCTACTACGGCGGTATCATGCCTGCACATATGGCCGGAACGGGAAGCTCGGGTCCAACAGAAGTATATTATCCAAGATCGGAAAAAACACTGGATTCGAGTGGATATCATACAACATCGCATAATATGTGTTATAATAATGAAAATACGTCTTACGGAATGGGAAGTTATTCCTGTTATCCATCCATGTACGAGAGACTCGATTCACATACACACGGACATAACCAAATTCAACCTATGAATCTAGTATCAAAGCAACAGGGATTCTGTCCCAGTGGAAACGGAACATTATACCACCAATATCACAGTTCACAGAGTTTCAATCAAGGACTTTCATATTCAGAGGAAAGACAAAATTGTATTAAAAATGAAGATACGTGTATATCTACCCCTCCTCCAAATTATCCTCTTTTACACGAACAACCTCATCAAAATCCGTCACAGTTAAATATGCATGGTTCAGAGTTAGCCAGAATGAACGGACTATCTCACACACAAAACATGCAGGTTTTTCCTTGGATGGGATCTACCATTAATGGAGGTATGGTATACGATTACGATATTTTCATCTTTGTCTATATGTTTCGTTAAATATGAGTCTGTTACATTTACTCAGAGTAGATGCATTTGAGTATTTTATTTTTTCGTTCGTCAGGTGTTTAGCGCTAAATATATGGAGTAGCTGGCTCTCTGTTCTTAACCAGTTTAATGTCCCCTTAACGTATGCGAAAACATCCCTTGTTTGTTTGTATTTGTTCGGCTACATAACACCAGAGAACAGTTCATGTCCCCAAAACAAAATTCAGCATCAACGGATACTATAAAAGTTCGCTAAATGTGCAAGTGACCACGTGAAATTTGACATCAAAACATCTGAGGAAACATTAACCCAGCTCAAATTTAAATTTGTTTTTATTTTTAACAAAGCCCTTGAATTATTCTTTTTCTTTACGCTTGGCAGAGTACGACAATGGGTTATGAATGCAAGAAAAGAAAAGAAAAGAAATATATAATATTCATGATAATGATATTCCGACACGAGAAATTATGTGTATATTTTCAATGTCAAGTTAGTTGGGTTTAGCGCTATCAAGATAACAACTCGGTAATAAACAACCATTTGATGGACACGTTTTGCATGCGGACAAGCTGAAGTAGGCGTGTATAAGAGTTGTATGTTTCACTTTCATCAAGTCCGACATTTATCGCCAATTTCGGACTTTTTTATGATCCAGTAATGAACAAGGTTATCCGGTTTTTATTTTCCGACCATTGTATGGTGTGAACGTGGCGATGACCTAAGACCTCAAGGTGTTAAATTATTAATGTGCATTCCTGTTGACGAACGACAGTCTAGATCTCTCTCACCCCCTCTCCCGTTATTCTATATTTAGCCTACATCCCGGGATAGGGGGAAGGGGGGGAGAAGACAAGAATGCGAACCCATCTGTTACTAGGCTTACATTTTCTTTTCTTTTTAATTCCATAAAATGCCATTGTAGGTTATTCAGTCGGTGATACATTATACGAAAGATGTAGCTATAATCTTTGCAAATATACTATGGGATCCCCGTCGTTCCTTTGTTGCTTCGGATAAAACACAAGTCGGGTGATTTATTTAGCTGTTCGCACCAAGTATTCCATTAACCATCATTATAAACGCATTTCCGTTAGCCTCTGTTGAAAATATAACTGTCTATATACTTTTCATTGTAGCTTGCGATCGTTTGAAATTTAAGTTCAACATGTTTAAAAATGTATCTGAAAATGAATGATACATGGATATATAAAAGTAGCAAGAATTCTAATTTTAGTGAATGAAATACTACGAATTTACTTTACAAAATACCACTTTATATATATATATATATAATATATATATATATATATATATATATATATATATATATATATATATATATATATATATATATAAATGATCCCCCAAGTTTAACATTTGTCAGAAAAATACATGTATATCAATCCAGACAGAAAATAATATAAATATATGTACATGTGTTTGTGTGTAATTGGTGTGTATGTATGTAAACATTATTTTTCATGAATATACATCTTAATATTATATCCTACCTATAACGCCTTTAAATGAAATTTATGGGGAAATTATAATTATAGTAATTATAAAAATAAACAATCAAACGGATAATGCAAATTATAAAATTATTATATATTAGACACAGTTAAAACTGAAATCATATTATTAAATTCCATGGATACTTTTCATTTTGCTAAAATCTAAATTCCTAAAAAAAAAAACAAAATATAAAAATATTCATTTTCCCTCAAAATGTAGAAATACTCTTTTGAGATAAGAGATGCTTCTTTCTCTTCCCAGGAGTTAGTTTGTGTGTAAGAAATGATACAAAACAATCCATCAGATGAACATTTAGGTAAAAAGATTCATTTTTAATTTTAAAATCTCCATAACATAACTCCTATCTTGCGACACAAATAAATCAACAACATTATCACGCATCATTTTAAAAATAAATATAAATTAGCTTCTACTTTTCTGTTTGTTTTATTTTATTTGGATATTTTATTGGTCTTTTTATCTGTTAATTTATTTATCTCTAACTATTTTGGTTACTGATTTAAAATTAGAAATCATTAAAACAAATTTTCTCTCACATCCAAATTTTCATTAAAATACTTCTCCTCTCTTAAATCTTTCTCATATTTCAATAACACATAATGCCAAAGGTTAATTATTTCACCTATAATAAAGTATTTATATTCGATGATAAATGATAACGGAAATTTTACGTCCGTTTTCGACCTTTTTTGTTTTATTTATTTATCCCGCAACTCATAAATCAGCCGGAATCATGCCGCATATTACAACTACAGCGGCACTTGGAAAACGGTTTAACATTATCATTAAGAGCTCAGACATAATAAAAATGTCAGAAACATTTTATTCCAAATTTTCCCTCCTTTCTCTGCAACTATTACTGCGACTAATGATAAAAATCGTAATAAAAATTATTATTAATTTGATAAGAGTGATGTAGTTTTTTTAATATGAGTTTTTTATGATTTAAATTTTATTTATTTATATTTCGGTTAAATACATTATTTATATTTTAAGTCATTTGAGTAAATATCGTCAAATCAAATTTTCAATATGCTTAGTTAATTTATTATTATTTCATTTCTTTATTTTCTATTCATCTATTTATTTATTTATTTATCCCTAAATTACTATATACACATTCAACCTTTCTACCGCTTTTTTTGATTTCCAAATAATTTGAAATAACTGCATATATATATTTGCAATAGTATTATAGTTGTTGTAATTATTATTCGAAAACATATATACATTTATAATATCATTTGAGTGACATAATATCATTGTCCAGTCACTATTTAAATAATAATAATTATACCATGTGCTTACATTCCGCTTTGATGCCAAAAAGTAATTTTTTAAAATCATTTTCGCTTTTTTTTCTGGCACAACCATGGTAAATTTAAAAGTGGAACTGCATGCCAATTATAAATATTTCGTCTTTAGGATATCCATCCAAAATAACGTTAAGGAGTCACAAATATACAATAAACACAATCGATATTTATAAATACATATTACATCCGTGGACAATATATCTCCATGAAATTTCAAGGCTATATTCAAATTCTCATCTAAATAATTGCTTAAAGGTTTCTTAGCCCGAGCAATATAAACCCCTCAGAGCACCACCTTGAGTTTTGATATGACATTTATTATTTGAAAAAATATCGGAATATCCGATATTACGCCATATTTTGATATATCAAGTTAGTATGTGATATTGATTTTAGCTTGCTGTTACATTAAGGACGCACAGCTCAGATATGAAACAGAAAAATCTGTGATACGTCAAGGATCGAGTGGCTTTTGTACTTTTCGTTACACAATTCTTTAAAAATTATTCTGTGGTAATAAATCGTCGCACTTGTTTCCATAAATCCAAAGCCCGATGACATTTTAAGATTTAATGCTATAGCGATGTTACACTAAAGTGCATCTTAGAGTTTCTTTCAGAATATAAATTATAAACTAAGATCATCTTCAACGGAATGTATAAGAGAAATGTAGATGAGATGATTCGAGGGAATGTATTTTGAAACTCAGTACCACGATGACACATTAGTTTGACCACAAAAACGGTATATAGACTCTGTTAGTTAATCGCTCGGTGAAACGACCAGAACTTCGCCCCGATGGAAATTTAATGACATACAGTTAAATACATCTGCCACAAATATTTTGATTTTGCGGTTTTGAAACTTTTGTTCTTTTTAATTAAGGTTATGGTTTTAAAATTTTGGTAATTTTTTTTATCTTTCACTGAACGACCAAATTAATGTATGAATGTATAAATGAATGGATAATCAAATAAATAAATAAATAAATAAATAAATAAATAAATGATTTTCATAGACATGTACAACGATGTCCAAATATTTTTTTTATTCTTGGAAAACCGTCAGTCAGTCAGTCAAAAACGAAAAAAAAACGTGATTGTTTATGTCATGTGACAAAACGCAAGTGTCACTAGAGTTTAATTAATTAGAAACGTATTAAGGAATTTAGGGCTACAATACATAACATGAATAAAATACGCATCCATCTCCACGCGGAAAGAAACAAAGTTCTGACGAAATAAAGTGTCCTGAGGCTTTCGTCTCAGTTATTTACGATATCATGTATTTGTTCAAGTTTTTTTTAAAGTATGAATTATTCGAACCGATTACAGAAATGTTAAACTTCCAATGCAGCTGAGAGTTCCGCTTGTTACTATGACAACCGTTACCTCTCGTAGCTTTAGTGGTCGGATGCGGGTTCTCAGTCCAGATTGTTAAAAAAACACTGTTTAAGCTTAAAAAAAGTCTTTAACAAAGTTGTATTGTTTTATGCATACCAGTGAAAATATGTTAAAATGGAGAATGTGGTCGCCAGAACATCTATGTTCATATCTTGACTGATAGATACAAATTGCTATTTATTTGTGAACCTTTGCAACCCTGCATACCAAAATCAACTAAGTCTTACACAATAGAGAGAAAAAGAGGGTACCACTCAGATACACAAGGGTGGATGGGTAACGCTACATGGATAATGCCCTGGTTTATTATTATTTTCAAATACCCGTAAGTCATAGCAACAGAGATGTCTACCCGGTAATTAGTTGAGAATAAATGTATCGTAGGGAGGGGCAATGTAGATACACAAGTTAACAGGGGAAATTAAACTTGACAATGACATTTCAACTTTAAATTATGATCACGAGAATCTAACAGCTAGTGGGTTGTGTGTTGTATAACAGTGACAGGTAAATATATCGGGGACCGATACATCATTTCTGGTCAGTGAATTGGAAGCTGATTTTTCGTATCTCAGCGTGTAATTAAACGTTTTCTTGAACCAAGGGGAGACAACTTAGAAACCACCTTGACATTACAGTAACTTTTGACACGGATCCTGCTTGCCATTCCTAATTGAAAATCATGTATTGCGTCCCATATTTCGATTAATGTTTTTGTTTATCTCATGTTTCATTTCATTATCCTTTCATATTAATTAAGTTTTTTTTACTAAATTCTGAAGTCGA
Organism: Atrina japonica; assembly: GCA_030159075.1. NCBI lineage: Eukaryota > Metazoa > Mollusca > Bivalvia > Pterioida > Pinnidae > Atrina > Atrina japonica. Next base: position 1,108,920 of record BROG01000049.1, on the reverse strand, counting down.
GATCAAATGCATAATTCCAGCTATTTCCCTCATTGCCAGCGACCACTGTGATAATTAACAATCCTTGTCAAACCTCGAGCTTCGTTAAGATATTTCTAAAATGAAAAATGAAACGTCGAACAGAGTGAGTGGCGACACAATTTACGGGTATTCTAATTAGGAAAGATTTTTGGTATGAAAGGCGAAATTTGTGAAGTAATATTTATGGCAGTTGAAAAGAAAAACCGCCGCATTGTCAATAGTCTGACTGATTCGCCCCATTGCTGATTTTGAAATACTCAAGTGAAGATGTCTGCCTATCTTCTACTTTATGGCTTCCTAAAATGTTTGGTGTGTAAAAATTTCTCAACTGTAGAAACGTTTTTAAAAAAGCGACCAGAGTTCAGCGTTGTTTTTTTTTCTCTCAGTATAAATATGTTACATCGCGCGGATAAACAAGCCACGTAATTGTTGAGTCCATTCTATCCATTCACCCACGCTAGATGTTCGTATAGTTTAATTCGAAATCAATGAATAAAACATATTATTTTTTATTTACAGTCTATGTTATGTGTAACATACCGTTTGAATGACTTTTTCTCTCTACTTAATGTTACTTCCTGTCAATTGTTCGATGTTTGGGTCTTGAAAGGGATAATATCAAAATATGATATCAAATTAATAAAAGATAGATCAATACATAAATAAATAAATAAATAAATAAATATATAAATAAATAAATAAATATATAAAAAGATTTTTAAATTCACTTTTAAGAAAGTGTCGAAAATACATGTATATTACACATACCTGTTCAAAATGGCATTGTTTAAAAATACGCTTTTTAATATAGGCGATTCCCTGATGCCCGAACTTCAAGATTATTGTTAAGTCTTGTTCTTGTTATTTATGCGTATTTCAGGATAACAAAAATTCTTTCAAAAAGGAAAACAAACTTAGCATAACAGAATAATTCCAACATTATTTAATGTTACAACTCGTTTCATTCAATATGCACATAAGGTTTTATCTCAGTTGCATTGCTCATTTTGCTTGGTAGTAATATTGAAAGCTGGCGTTTAAAGGTGCCATGTTTCACAGTTTCTCGTCTTTGGTAAATAACGAAATTGCCTAGCCTTTCTATATTCACCGTGGACTCAACAAGGGAATACTCCTCCATGACACTTGATCCCACCTTTGGATTTCCAGAGGTCTGTGTTTGTCCAATATTCACCAGATTTGTACATAGTCTCCTAGACACCCTGGAAATAAATACTTTCGTGTCTGTGATTTTTATATGCAGAGGTTTTACCATCAAGTACATAGGCAAAATAGTAAAACAATAATTTAGATTGAGTATTGAATAAATTCTTAACTTCGGGCATGGATATGGTTAGATGAAATTCCGTGATTGTGTAGGTTTTTATATATACAGCACAAA
>BROG01000049.1:1090000-1102500 GCA_030159075.1 Atrina japonica | reverse complement strand
GGTAGTTTTCACTTTTGATGACAACGGACAAAGTGCGTGATTTATGTGTGCATTTAACAACACATTATCATTCATTTCCATTGTTGTCATACACTTTTGTAATTCAACACGCTCGGGTTTTGGATTGTTAATTTTTGCTTAAGACATTGAAAAAAAAAACAACAACAGGGAAACCAATTATGTCAATGAAAATAAAAATACTACTGTAAGAAATGGAACCTCGCTTCGCACGTGATGTAACCAAGTCTATCAAGAAATAATATAATAATAACAACACATCCCTACCACTACCAACCAACCACCCCCCCCCCCTAAAAAAAAATTCAAGTCTCAATGATAAATTTATATACAGGCCAATATTGACGATATTGTGCGTCTTTGTACTGAAAAAGAAATGCGTATGTAGTAGATGTGTTCCGTGTAAGTATTAACATCAGAAACACATTTGTAATAATACGGCCATAAATCATCTCAAAACTGTAATTCCGTTTCTACTACATCATTCGTCTTGTTTGTAAACGCTTTATTACAAAAAAGCAAATATAAATACCGCAAATCAAAAAGTGTTGTTATCTATCACTGCAGTTTGTTGCAAGGAGACACTTATAAAACTATTGTTTTATTCTTGTAGATATTGTATCTGCAAGATCAAATTGATAGATGTCCGGGGAATTAAATGAGGATAAAACGCAGTAGAAATGATAGAAAATTACTGTGAACAAATAAAGGGAGGAATTAACAACAATAATAATGGAGTACATACAAACCCTTGAACATTGAGAGAGAGGGAGAGAGAGAGCATTGTAAAGAAAATACCAGAATATAAATTACTATTAGAATTTATCAATAATATGTACATATATTCTCTTTAATTCAATATGGTAACCCACGGATACGAATGTCATATATCCAACCCAATATTTCTTATATCATCTCTCTCTTTCTTTCTTTCTCTCTCTCTCTCTGTTTCCAGACCAGTACTGACTACGAAATTACTGTACATTGTACATCGTTTTAACAGTTGCACACCAAATCTCGCATAGATGTAGCTTTCTAATCGAGTTATGCAAAACTGCAACTGAACCAGTCTGCATTTTTTAAACTGCTAAAGTAGATATGTTTAATTTAATTTAAAAAAACTAGAAACAAAAACTAGAGACAAATATATTTTATCATTATGCCGAACAGGTTATGTACCAAATATGCATTTCTGTTTTTACGTAAGTTATGTGCTAGTTTTTGTCATTTTAGATCTTAATATTATACTGAATGGATTAGTAATCTTTGAAACAATATTTTCAAAGTTAATAGCTTTATGTACTTTTTTCATAGTAATAACGAATAAAAAGCAGATCTAGATTGGCAGAGCTAAAGATAGGTATTTATAATCCGATATTGACAATTATCCTAGTACCTGTAGGTGTTACAAAATTAGAAATACATGGACAGGCAGATAGATTTATAAATTTGTGCAGTGGAATGTATAATGCCCAAACGGTAAGTTTAATTGGAGATATGAAATTTGTTACATACGCAGTAAATCTTTGATTTCATCTAAAGTGTATTTCAAATAAACACACGTCATTCATTTTATATAGATAAACTCAATATCGTTGTTTAATGTCGGACAACATGCATAAAGAAGCGATGTAATCCAACAATTCAGGACGGACGGTTAATTACATACACACACCCCATGTTTCACTAACTTTATCCAAAACATTTACCTTTTCAAACTTCTCAATCAACATTTACTGGGTGCATTTTTATATATGAAAGTGTATATGTATATGTAAAACTTTAATATGGCTTCTATACCAACACACACTAAATTTCAATCTCTTACATAGAGCCGTTGGTACTTGCACCCTGGAACAATTTCTATTAATCTCTCGATTTTTGCCAGATTCTGACAAAATACAAATGTATAAACAATATTCCAAATCTTGCTCTTTGTAAGTCATTTGCTTTCTTGCAAAAATTTTTAGTTCTGACATAGAATAAAATACTATTTGAGGCAAACTTACTTTTAAAAAATGAATTTAAATATAGGGACTATATTTTTTGTGAAAAGTATCCTTACTCTGATTAATTCTTTTGGTTTCATGGCCACGTGTTCTTGGACGTGCAAGGACCGATAACTCTGTGTAATAAATTGACGGCATTTAGCACGTGATTGTTTTTTTTTTATCACACAGCACATACCTTCAGTTCTTTGCTTTTTCACCTTTCTTATACAGACAAAAACCTTAATAGTCTGAAGTTAATAGTTTCAGAGTTGTCGTTACTTTTTGGAACTCTTCATTATGAAAATCATGTTTTGTAGTTTCAACTTGACTTTTGTCTTCCTGGTTGAATACATGTCAAAATCTACATTCAAATCCATTGCCGAGTCTCTTTGAAGAAATTGCAAACCTGCTTATCAATTATAAATTTTGTTTTTTCAGAGAACAAAAAATTAACACGTCTCCGATGGTAAACTTATAATTGTATTATTGCAACCACAGACTATAGAAAACAATCACATTTAACTCTCTGTCTGGCGACTGATATTTAATTATTTGAAATTATAGCTTCTATTAAACGTGTGAACTTTAAATCCCCATTCCACATTTTTATTGAAACTTATTTAAATCATATCGAATATAAAGATTTTATTATTTTACATAGATTGTTGCCGTTTAATAATCCTTGACGAATTGTTCACTATATATATATATATATATATATATATATATATATATATATATATATATATATATATATATATATATGTGTGTGTGTGTGTGTGTGTGTGTGTGTGTGTGTGTGTGTGTGTGTATGTATGTATGTATGTATACACCACTGTTTAATAAATTTGCTTACTCATTTGTTTAAATGTTGTTATGCTACCGTACTCAAAAGTAATTTAAATTTCTTTTAAATTCGCTTACTGTCAGTCGGTAGATAAATCAAAATCTACAGTGACTTGACATTATACCTGGTATGCCTCATTAATTCAATGTACGCTGGTAACTTTTCAGTAAATCAATACGTTTGAACTACATGATAACTTTGATTATAACGAGTGGTAGTAAGTTATACGTTGACCTAGTTTTAGCCATGATTTTCCATCGCGATGACCCAGTTTTGTTTTCAAATACATGTGTTTGAGCATATAAATCTATTTACCGTGCTTTTGATAAGATTACGAGAAATGATCACGTGATGCGTTCACCTACAGGTTTTAGGCACATTATAAAAATAATTACAATGTTACATAAATTTGTATTACGAAAATGCGTGCAAATGATTTTGTACTTTAATGTAATTTAGGGGTATTTTAATGTCATTTGGGGGTGGCTTGTTGACCAAGGGGATGTGCGGTTCCTCTGTATAAGATGAAACCCAAAACCCAAAATGTTGCAATATGATATATAAAGTAGAATAGACATGTATAAATATAGGAACGAAATGAATGAATTACACAAGGATCATATGCGACAGGAGACTACTGTTGATAATAATACACCAGCTTACATAAGAGTAGGAACCGGTGAAGGGGGAGGGGATGTTTGCTGCCTCCAGCTTATCACATACACGTAAGCAAGTTGTTTCAAATGCAATTGTATATTATACAAAAATAAATGTGCTCCCAACTACCTTAGCCTCTTATCCTACACACCCCTAAATGCACATTTAGAATGACCCGTGCCATTGATTGTAAGTAGAGTCCATTATTTTCAGACGGCGATGGGTTAGGCCATAAACGTTTTTATATAAAAAGTAAATATCGATGCTTTCTCCATTTCCATTTGGAATAATTAGATAGTATGGTTGTGTTACATGTATTTCTGCGAATGTGGAACAGAATTCGTATTGATTTTGTTTTCTGAAATAAAAATGAAATACGTAATCAAATTTGTCAGCTAGGTTTTAATGTTGTAATATGCTTGATGTATTTTAGTATTATCGAAATTAAAATCTCGTCTTCTCCCTCAAAAACTGAGGTACAAATAATTCATCATCCGACCAACGTTATATGGAAACTAATACTATATTTTTCAGTATTACAATTCTCTTAATATGCAAGTCACATACTTAAAAAAGGGGGGAAACGTTGTATAAACTTTTCGCATCGTTTACTAGTAATAATCATCAATTTTGAGACTACCCAAAAAATGCAATGAAAGTGTTCTTGCTAGGTTCGTTGTATCTTTGATGAAAGAAATACCTTACTGGTCTCAATTAATAATTATGTAACCAAATTGGTTAAAATGCAAGGTGCCCGTTTTCCGACTCTCTTAAATACACTGTCTGACAGTCCCAGTTTGTGTAACCTTGTACATGCTCGATAACCTTTAGTTCGTTTTCAGTTTACATTCACTCATTTGTAACGCGTTTGATGTAGTATTTAAAATAGCACATATTACATGAGATGCTTCTAGCGATTTAAAGTCACTTAGAATTTCATCCATACCTTTTTAAATAATCTTTATAATCAAAATCATTTTCAACATCTTTTTAACTCGACAAATTAACAACCATGAAATGTACGTTATTTTTGTTATCTTAAAACGTATAAATTATCGCCAACAGTCGCATGACATCTAATAAATACGCGGTGTTATGTGTTGTGTATTTGTTTGTTAAATGTGTGTGTGTGGAAACGGGAGTCGACATGATTATCTCCCTTAGTTCACATTGCTTTACTGTGGTAGTGTACATAGAGTAATAATTGTTATATTCTGTCACGCGAGTTGGCAAACAGATGATGTAAATTTCAAAGCAACCTCAATGCCACTGCTACATCTATTCCATCTTATCAGTGCCACAGACTTGATAGTGTAACTTATTTATACATATAAATGTAGGTTTGTACTCTGGCCTCGTCCGCTTGTCTCGTATGCGCTCGCGAAAAAAATATGTCTGGTACAAACACAATTGGCAGGCATTACATAGTTCACGGCCGGACGAATTGTACTTGGAAAATGGATTTAGCGTGGTACATTTCCGGGTCCTAAGACTCCTTTACTGAGCGATTGCAGTTAAAAACGGAATTAATTACTCACTTCAGGTCCGATTTACCCGCATTTCTCTCTTACGCTACTCTGCTTTCAAATCGCTTCATTTAATGTTATTGTCTTTATTTTCCATGACATAGTAATGCATTTGCACGTGAAATTGCACTTTTCATGCGCAAATATTCGATTTTTCCTCTCCCGTTATGTCCTTTGAATGTATGTGACTTGAAAGCACTTCCGTCTCGTAAACTGCAGGATTGCGGATTATTCTTAATCAAAAAGTACAAAAGGCTTTTCGACCTCTGTCGATACAGGTGTATCATATGGATTGCACTTTTATATGATAAATAATATCGCAATTAAGAACAAAAAGTTCAATCAATGATATTAAATCTGCTAGTCGGTAACGCAAAGCTGTTGCAATGGTATTTGTATTTTCGTCTTTCGTGACGTCATACCGCGCCGAATTGTAACATATTTAGGAATAAAAAAAATATAACGATCTAGTCGTTCACCAAAAAGGCGAATCTTGAAAAAAAAATAGATGAAACATACGAATGATCTTACATGTCTATAGTTTTCGTTTCGGTAGTAATAATATCAATTCCGACATCTTAATTTTAATAAACTAGGTATTCGTGAACGAAGAAAGGTTTTAAATTATATCAATGAATATAAGTACATGTAATTCACATTACTGAAATGATTTCACATGACGAATACAGAGAGAGAGAGAGAGAGAGAGAGAGAGAGAGAGAGAGAGAGAGAGAGAGAGAGAGAGAGAGAGAGAGAGAGAGAGAGAGAGAGAGAGATCTGCATTTAAATGGGAATATAATGAAATAATCTGAATCCAAATTGAATACTTTCTGTGGAATGATATCGATGTAAATTTGATATTTATAGTTTTATACCTACTAGGGCCAATTTTACAATCTTGTCACCTTTCGTTTGTTTGTTAAGTCTGGTCGCTCGGCAGTTATTGTCCTCAAAATACATTTCTCCTCATCTAAATTAACATTAAAGTCAGTGCGTGCATTCCCCCCTTAGTAATGACTATATCATGGTATGCATAAAGAAATACATTCGCAGTCTAGACGATTTTCCTGTAAGCTTGTATTTGATATTGAATAAGGAAAAAACGATGCATCTAAAATGTTCCTCTATCATTTTATGAGTTGTAACAATTTTTTCCGTTATGGAAAAATCTTCAAATTTGAAGAAAAGAACATTAAAAGAGGGATCAAAAGAAAGGTAGCGGATGTGTGGCATGTTTTCTTATCTGTGAATACAAGGCCATCTAACTATCAGTCTTCCTTGACATACGACAAATGTTAAAATAAAAGTTAGAAACAAATGACAACGTCCAGCGAATTTATTTACCTGATATTTTTGTTTGATCAATCTTCCTTCGACGGCTTATACAAGTTCCCGGCATCGGTCATCATTCTGATTTGCAAGACAACTCTGTCACACGGTGTGATCACTTTCAGGGTATGTTGACGTCACGAGAGGTCAAGGCCGTGACAGAATGTTCTTTCTGGAAGCGATTCCATTATCTTTTGAAGAAAGATAAAACGCAAACGAAACTGGGAAAAATAATATTGATATAAATGTGAAGGCTATATTTGGAACCTACTTAGAATATATCGCAACTGATTAAAATGTATGTTTATTGATATATTCCGTCAAAACTGCACTTATTACAAGTGACCTGTTTGGAGTTGTTCCGTCCTGTCACGGGTCATCATAATAGTATGTAGCTCAAGAGAAAAATGCGGGCTACTAACTTTTGTTTAAGATCGGTGTCGGGGATGTGGTGACAGTTGTCATCATTGCAAGAAAAATTATCTAAACTTTATTCCTCGCAGATGAACTGACACGTTATTAGATATCACTGAGTGTCGTCAATGTAAGTATCGGAAATCGGAAGTGATATTGTTAAAACTATTTCAACAAATCTGAACGTACTGGAACAACTCTACTCAGTAGAAACGACATCGATGATTTTTAAAATTCTCTGATATCAAGGATCACCACTAATCAATCGCCGTATTACGGTAACTAATTATAAAACGGTGGAATTTGGTCCCACGGGATTTTTTGGGGGTTGGGTCAGCATGAGGTTTATGGAATAAACATTTTCATATATGCACTTTTGTGAGTCAATCTTGTAGAGAGTTTGGCTCGTCTTCGAGTGTGCTGTAAGTAACAGTCTGGATCTAAAATCAGAAACAATGTTATGTGAGCGCGCGCGTGTGTGTTTGAGAGAGAGAGAGAGAGAGAGAGAGAGAGAGAGAGAGAGAGAGAGAGAGAGAGAGAGAGAGAGAGAGAGAGAGAGAGATCATTTAGTATTGTATACAAATCAAAACATGCCTGTTTACATACAGTGACTACATATATATATATAACAGTCTTGTTTATTTGCATATTTAAATCAATGATTACTGATAGTCACAAGAGATAACACGCACCTGGGATTCTCAACTCTGTTTCTTACTTAGTTGATACAAGTTAAATATTCCAGGCGCGAGGATTTATTTTCTATTCTGTATGTCAAAATGATGAATGCGAATTAAATTTCATTGCCAGTTTCAACTTTCTAGTATAGTTAAACTGTCCATATTATTTTACGTAACTTGTATTTTTAAATGACAGTGGATCAGTACACTTATCAGTTTCATCGATCAAAGAGATACAATAGTGAATATCATTGATTGGATAAATTTATGTCTCAACCGAGATTTATGTTCACATTGTATATATATTTTTTTTTCAGTAAACAGTTCTTTTTATCATAATTATTCTATAAATTCTTTTGTAGATGTTTTTTTTTTCGGGGCAATTTTGTCATAACAATTGTTAGTAAATGAATCATTGATTCATTATGATTGAATATACAGGACTTAACTTGTCTACTTTTAAAGTTGGAAATATATTAACTACTATATAAGTAATATCATTATATATATATATATATATGCATACATATATATATATATATATATATATATATATATATATATATATATATATATATATATATATACGATTATAATATATATGGGGTGAACATAAATAAATTCTTACTGTAAGATGATATTATCACTTAACATCCAAAAGAGTTGACATAGATTATAACTCATACAATATTCATGACAAAATGTGTAAACTATATCCATATTTCATTATTTTCAGCCGAAGTTACGTACGAACAGAAGAGAACTCGTCAAACTTATACACGTTACCAAACTCTTGAGTTGGAAAAAGAATTTCATTTCAATAGATATTTAACAAGAAGAAGAAGAATCGAAATAGCGCATCTACTTGGACTTACAGAAAGGCAAATAAAAATTTGGTTTCAAAACAGGAGAATGAAATGGAAAAAAGACAACAATATTCCAAAGTTAACAGGACCAGATAGGTCAAAGCCGGAAAATGATTCCGAACGTGGACTTACATCTGTAGCCAGTCCCAGTTCGGATGACAACTTTTCGAGTTGAAAAATTTATGTGTGTAAAATTATAATAATGAAAATGTGTTTCTCAGGGTAAAATTGAACATAAGTGATGACAGTGATGCTGCACAGCCAGTTATCCGCTCATTTAAATATCACGTGGTCCCATAAAATAATAAACTACAAACCCAAATCGGACTGGAGGAGAATTTTATTTGCGAATTATCAAAACTTGAAGTGCTTGGTGTTTATATTGTGTTATTGTGATGGTGGAGAATTCAGTGGTATTGTTATTGTTCTGTATATTTTATGTACGAGAAATATAAACAAAAACTGACAAGGTGGCATAGACGTATGAATCTGTAATATTTGAGAAAATAAAACATGGTAAACAATATATATGCATATTGATGTGTGCATTCGGAAAAGTGAAATATATATATATATATATATACATATATATATATATATATATATATATATATATATATATATATATATATATATAAACACGAAACCTATTTTCGTTCCCAGTTCAAAATGGCATATGGAGATCTTCTATCTATTCTTTTTATATTTTATCAATTAATTTTATTATATACCTATTGATTTCTCTTTAATTCATTTATCGTTTTTATCTTTACACCTACTTCCGTTATTGTCCATGACACATATTATTACATTTTCACCCTTGCGTGGATGCAATTTTCTTTGAAATCCCAAAATAGCCGGTGAAGCGAGGTTCCGGATTTTACCGGATGCATGCATGTGCGCCATATTCGCTGGTACTTTTTTTTAGCAACATATGGCGATGAATGAGTAAACGAATGAATGGTCCGTTATCTATTCTTTATTTTGTTTTTGCAACGAGAATAAATGTCCTCAACCCTGCACGCTAAAGATATCAGCGGTTCATAATTATGCATATTTCTGTTGTTAGTTTATAGTATTACCTGTCAAATAAATAAACGGTCTTTTTTGAATGGTCTATTTTTCTTATCATTATTTACCACGGATCGAATTTTCACCAATTCAAATAATAAACTTATGTCATAATGCGCAAAACAAAATGGGGGAGAGAATCCTCATTATTTATATAGGTTATAAAAATACACATAACTTATGCATGCATTGAATTTCACTTGTTAACTCAAAAAATAATTAGCAGAGTAAGGATTTCTCTTGCTTATCAACATTATAAACTTATTGATATCATGCACATTTAATGCAAATCAACAGTTTCGTTTTGTACGAAGTCCATGTATATGATTATATTTTTAAATAAAAAATACTCCAAATTAACCGTGCTATTGTACAACTGTTATGGTGAAGATATTTGATCAAAAGTTGAAAAAATAGCATTCACAACATCAACACCGTCAACAGAAATTATCACCACCAACAACAACACCAACAATGATGATAATAACGATGATGATGATAATGATGATAGTAATAGTAATGATGTTACAACCGATGATAAAAATAGAATACGTTGACAACGCTGAATATTGTTAATATTACGGTTATCATAAATGATGATGATGATGATGATGATCATCATCATCATTATAATTATAATCATCATCATCATACAAATTTAATTATTTACAATGGTAATAACCATTTTTCTCTTAATCTACTACATTCTATTCTGTTCAATTCATTTTTCCTGGGGAGTTTAGGTTTTTATTCATATATGTAACAGTGTAACCATCTTAATAACAACAACATCTAGAGGATGGATGCTGAATGCATTTACGCCAGTGTCTGTGAAATCCCCCTCCTGCAATTTCTAAAACGTGCATATCACTCCAATCCTTTCCCTAAAACTTGAATCAAAATGATGCCGGCGTAGTACATATACAGTTAAAATTTATCTGTCTTAAATAGTGTTAATATAAACACAGAATCGATCGAAATAGAACATAGAGATACATGTAAATTACTTAAAAAATTATACATAATCATATTTCATGTTACAATAATCTCAATGGCACCCTATCAGTGGTCGTCGTGTTCGCGTTTGTTTATATTTACGTAGAACAACAATAAACAAACAAAGAAACAAACAAAAGTTTATATTTAATGGGGTTTATTGAAAGACATTCTAATTTCATTTACATGATATGAAGTATGAAGTTATATCACGATTAGTACCGAGTTTGAAGTTGTAAATACATGTACGTAGAAAAACATCATTCTTCTAAAACGTGGGATATCAAATTAAAAAAACCATTTATATTGAAAAATGTGATATCCTTTTGCAAAACAAAGTTATTTGGGATATATAGGTATTTATTAAAAAAAGTCAGTTATTTAGTCCGATCTCAATACTATTTATATACAATGTATATTTATTCAAAATATATCAGTGAGAAGGATTTCACTTAATACTTTTGTCCGTCATTAATTAAAATAATATGTATACAGACCAATATAATCTGTCGTTAGATATTGGTGGAAAATAATAATATCGATAAAAAAATAAGAAGTTTAAAAAATGGCAAAAATTTTACATCGGAGTTTGTGTATAATGGTTATCTATTTCCATGTCATTTCACTTTCTTACTTTTTTAGGAAACAGGATTTTTTCTGCAATGTACAACTCATGATTACCGCCTATGAAATTGACTAAGAAACTGACAATATATTTGCATGGCAACTAAACATTTTTGTCTTGTTAATACGTCAAAGTCTGTATCAACTCACACTCATTTGGTGTAATATATGCGATGCATCTATTAGTTTATGACTTTTCTCTGTAACATCTATATTTCTTTCAAATCATAAACTTGCATAATTGCTCAATTTCTATTTTAAATTTCAGATAATAATAATAGTATCTGAAATAGATATCTATGTAAAAGAAATGGAAACATTTGATTTTATACGTCTATTTTTCTTTTCTTTTTTTTTTGGTAATAAATGCATCCATGTATCTTATTCTAACTGCAACACAACTGGAAACGACAGCCATTTACAAATATTTGACAAATATCGATTACATTACATCTATAGTTTAGAAAAAAAAAAATGATAAATCAATACGAGATGGATTTCAGGCAACTGGGTAAATACAATTTAAAATAATTATTTGATTATGTTAGCACAGACAAAAAATGTATATAATCAGTTTTCGGTCTATTTTCTATAAATCTTTAGGCATTTTACTTACAGGAAATGTATATATACTACCGGATATCTTCTTTGTGTTAAAATGAAAATAACAAAATGCAATTTTCTCCCACTCATACTTTTTTGAAAAAAAAAAACAAACATAAAATGAACTTATAGCGATGGAAAAATGGGCGATAGAAACAATTTTGAATTTACTCGTTGGGTGTATGTCATGTTGTAAATTTTGTGATTTAACCCTATCAGTAAATTTAAATTTTACATCATGGCACAATTATGAAATTTTAACGAATACACTGGAGCTGCTGTTGTACTACAATAGCACATATTTAATAATGATAATAAAAAACAACATTGAAGATTATAATAACAATAATAATAATAATAATAATGTTAATAATAATAAATAATAATAATAATGATGATGATGATGATGATGATAATTATTATTATTATTATTATTATTGTTGTTGTTGTTGTTGTTGTTATTGTTGTTGTTGTAGTTGTTGTTGTAACTGTTATTATTATTATTATTATTATTAGTAGTAGTAGTAGTAGTAGTAGTAGTAGTAGTAGTATCAATAACACAACTCGTAATTTTACAATAATAGCAATCAATGATAAACAAATTATCCGATAACCAGGAAACACCATCTGTACACAGCGCACATGAGCACACACATCGGAACGAGGAAAATGAAAAAGTAAATAAAAACCCTGATAAAAATGAAAATGCTGTTTATTGAAGAAGACGAAGGTGATTGGCGATAGCTACGGAGATGAAGACGACAATTATGTGTAGACCTACAAACAACAACGAACAAAAAAAAAAGAAGAGAAAGTCATATAAATCATTTAACATAGAAATCAAAATATAATTTATATTATGCAGAAATCAATTTGCA
>BROG01000049.1:1027500-1085000 GCA_030159075.1 Atrina japonica | reverse complement strand
ATAAATGTGTTAATATATATATATATATATATATATATATATATATATATATTTATATATATATATATATATATATATATATATATATATATATATATATATATATATATATATACTGCTTGTACCAGAAAGTGAGAGCATCGTAAGATGATTGCTAAATAAAAGGTCTATATATACATGACCAGGACTTGTACCAAAAAGTGACAACACCGAAAATATTTCTAAAGGTCTTAATGTGTACACATAAACCAAGGTTTGTACCAAAAAGTGAGAACATATAAATACTATTACATGGTAAACCACTGCGATATCAAAAATTGAAACAACATATATATTGAAGAATAAATATAGATGCATTTATATATACATATTGTAACTAGACATAATATATGCAATGTTGTATACCAATTAATTATTATCTGTAAGCAGTTACCAATCAGGAGATAGAATAATAATAATAATAATAATAATAATAATGATAATTGTAATAATGTTATTATTATAATAATAAGCTTGACAATAATAATAATAATAATAATACTGAAATAAAAAAAAGTTAAAAAGAAAATGATAAGAGAGGTGAAATGAATTGACAGCACTGAAATTACTGTGATAATTACTTTTAAGATATTTTATCTGCACTGATTTGAATATACTAAGTATGATTAATCTATTTCTCCATAATTACATAAATTGCACAGCGCCTATCAGAAGTACAGTATTTGAAACCGATCTGAGGGATGAAATCGATAATTATTACATAATCATATTTACGTTGTGGCTCCATACAATTTTGCTACATCATCGTCTGTTCAATACTCATTTCGAAACATGAGATGATTGGGTTATCTTTCTTGCACCGTTAACAAGGTTTGTACGCCTGACGTGTCACTCGTGGATCAAGGAAGAGGAACAGGCGAAACATGGCCAATTATTTCCCACTATACATCATTGTTAATTCAACCAATTTCAGGCCAATGTCATTTATATATGCATAATTGGAAGTGGGCCAGATTTACAAACCTGTGCTGGATTCTTAAGGTCAATATTTTAGTTACGAAAATCGAGGTACTGGTTGACTGCCTACTTCAAAATGTCACCTCTTTACACGTATATCTAGCATTCCGAATTAACTGACCAACTCCTGAAGTCACATTTTGACCTGCCCATTTCAAAGAATGGCCGAGTCCATTGTCATAATTCAGGAGTGTATATATTTTGAAAACTGTGCTATTTTCCCATTTAAATACAGTATTATATATTAGTGATGGATTATCGGATACTTACTTGAAATTTGTTTATCCTTTTATATGCTGGTGATATTGTGCTGTTTCGAGAATCGTATAAAGAAATACTGCTTATGTTTAATGTTTTCTGATTACTGTGAATAATGGAAACTGAGTGTTAATATTTCCAATTAAACGCTGTTGTTTTCTCAAAACAAAATTATAACCAAATTCAAAATTTTAAGTTAAATGTTCAAGAGACAAAGTTTGCAGAAAGTTATATACATTGTCATTATCTTGGTACACTGTTCAATTTTAATTGTAATTTCTTGAATGCAAAGAAAAAAAAAAACCTGTAGAGCAAGCACAAAAAAGCGCTTTTCGCTGTCTATTACAAAATAAGGATTACCGTTATAATCCTGCTTTTATTATTGCCAGTTAAAATGTTCCTCACTTCTGGTTTCGTTAATATATAGATAGCCCCCATGGTACAATTGGTAAAAGTGGGTTCATGGGTTCTATTCCCGGACTGTCCACACATTTTTCTCTGCCTTATACATTTCAGTAATTTTGCTACAGTATGTTTTAGAGTCTCTTGGGTTTCTTTAAACGAAATAAATTTAATGCGCTAAAAAGTAAAAATATTTCCACTTACTTTACATACGTTTGGAAGGTAAATATGAAAACCGGAAGAACATACGAGGAACAAAATCGAGAAGGCGCGAATAAATGCATAACGGTAATCCGGGCTAACTCGGAAGTTCCCTATTGGGTCGCTTTCCATTTAGTGTGAACATTAATTGTAAAATGTTGAGATTTTGGAAAAATTGAATTTTAAAAATTTTAAATAATGTTTTACGCCACACTCAACATTTTTTTTACAGTTATATGGTGGCGACCAGATTTTAATGGTGCAGGAGAGAACCCGGGAAGAGACCACCGGTCTTCCGCAAGTAAAGTGGCAAATCGTCTCATAAAAATCAGCTTATGTTCCAGAGGGACTCAAAGCTGCACTGACAGGAAGTGGAGCCGGCCTGGCTCAGTCGGTAGCGCGCTCGACTCTGGATCGTGACGTCGTGAGTTCGAGTCCCGCCGGCGGCAGGTTGGTTTCCTGTCTTTCGGATGAGACAGTAAAAACTGGAGGTCCCGTGTCACAGTAGGTGTCGGCACGTGGCCGTAAATGGCCGTAGGTGTCGAGCATAGGCCAAAATTTGAAGCCCTTCACCGGCATTTGGTGACGTCTCCATATGAGTGAAATATTCTTGAGTGGGACGGTAAACAACAATAAACAAACAAACAAACTGACAGGAAGTAAGAGACTTCATGTTCTAACAACTCAGCCAGGGGGCCCCATATAAACATTGAATAACTGCTCTCTCGACAATTTTGTCCAATTTACTAAAGTCACTTGCCTGTTTACTTAAGAGTTTACCTCATCGATGAAAATGACACCGTTCATTGGTTACACAGCCCTAAAACAGTTGAAGAACAGTAGGGCTGAAAAAAGGGCTACAATACGTAGCTCTTTCAGTACAAGACTCGAAACTTATCAATCAACCCACGTACACTTATCGTCGTAAAACCACGGCCGAGAATTGCTACATGCTCTTTCCTACCCCTGGTATCAATAATTTTATTATTTATGAAGTCTCAGTCAATGCGAGTACACGGTGCTCGCATTCATTAACCATTCAGATCGAGGATTTTAAACAATTTCAGAATTATACTGGATCAACAGACAATGCGAGAACTTCCGTTGCTTTTCACAACTATTGTGATTGGATAAATTAAACAACACATACTCCATATAAATATTCATTAGCTACGAGACATTATGGTCGCATGAGACCACGGGTAGAAATTAGCATGTAGCGGTTCTGGACATTGGTTTTACGACGATGTCGTATATAACATTAAAGAAAGTACGTGGCACTGGCGTTTCTCATGTAAATATTATAAACATACTACCAAAGTTATAATGCTCAAGACGATATCGTTTCTGTCAATTAGACTTCATCAGTTGAGCTCCAATTTAAAAGTTATGTGTATTTTCTAAAGAGAAAGTGGTATGATACAAGGCCAAATAATATCTCTAAAAGTATAGCCAAAATCCGTCTAAGAGTGACCACTGTTAAAAATGACTATCTTAGCTTTAGAAAGAAATTTGAATTTAAATGATGTTAACAGTGCCAAATATGACTTTAGTATAAGATGAACAGCTGGTACCGAAATACCAGGTACTAGGTTTATGTATACCCTCGGGGACTCAAATGGTCCACCAGCAGAGGCAACGACCTAGTGGATATAAATATTATAAACATACTACCAAAGTTATAATGCTCAAGACGATATCGTTTCTGTCAATTAGACTTCATCAGTTGAGCTCCAAATTAAAAGTTATGTGTATTTTCTAACTGGTGATTTCTCCTAAGCAGCATCGTCGTAAAACAACAGTTTGGAATCACTATACCATTGACGTCGGAAGCAAATTGAAAGTGTGTGTGTGTGTGTGTGGGGGGGGGGGGCTAAACAAACTTAAAACACACACACACGCCAGAAACACCTGGGGGCTAAGCTAAACACCTATGTCTATCTTTGCAAAAAAAGGGGGGCTCCCCCCCCCCTAGCCCCCGGTTCCGATGCCTATGTATAGTCTTTCATGTACCCGAAATCATTCGGAGCTAATGAGTATTTATAAGGAGTACTTCTGTCCAATATATCCAGTCACAGTAGCTGTGATCAGCTTAGGAAGTTATCGCATAGTCCATTGATCTAATATAATTACGATTCTGATTTATGTAAAATCCTCAGTCTGATTGGTTGATGGATTTAAGCACCGCTTACTTGCATTGGCTGAGGCTTCATTGATGACACAAATATGCACGAATGACTTCTTTCTTGCACATGAAACCACGGGTAGCAAATGGCATAGCGATCCCGGTACCAGGTTTTACGACGGTGTCTGACTGAAATAATTCAACCCCGAGGGTGGGGATTCCCTATCCGACATGGATTGACTCATCATGGATTATTTTTTTCTCATTATATGTTCAAGTCTTTTTTACCTATCGTTTACATAATTTCACAAATTTGAATATTTCATCTTCAAATTGTAAGTACATGTACTCAACATCGACTATTTAAAGTGGTTGTTTCCAAATGAGCAGTGATGAAAAATAACATTTCAGTGTTCATTTCATCCGTCTGTTTCAAATTCAAAGGGTAGACCGCCGTTATGTGGATAACAATAAATATGAACAACAAACACCATCAATTTGATGCGATATTGTTTTACGCCACATTCATTCATACGAAGACATAACTTGCTAGCAGAAATGTCACGTCTCCACATCTGTACCATGGCGTTAAACCGTAAAGAATCACCAATAGCTAACGTGAGTTTGAATCCCGCTGAAACCCAAGCTGATTTTGTGAAAAAAAAATACCCATTTTACTTCCGGGAGTCTGGTGGGTATCTTCTCGGATAGATTACAACCGGGTTCTCTCCTCCATCAATAAAACTGACCACCACCATATCACTTAACGCATATTAAGTGTTGAACAAAAGATAGGAAACAGAAAGATAATATTCAAATACAAAACCACGACTACGTCACAATTAATCGTATACAATTCCAAGTACCAGATTGAAAACGAATACTCCCTAATCACATGTATTTGTGGACACGACCCTCTTAATGCCCACGGACCCCTTGATGTTGAGTCTATATTCCTTAATCCTTTCTTCGAATCATTATGATATTGGGATAAACGAGAGAATATTGCCAAACAACGGAATCCATGCAAATGAGATTACTCTAAACAAGGCGATTCCGTTTTTTGACCATATTCCCTGACATATCTGAAAATTAAAATGTTTTCAAAAAAAAAGAAATAAAGAATGTATACTAAAAAAAACATTGGTTCATGTGCAAAGGGCACTAAGATGGTCCTGTCCACAGGTACCTGTGCCGTGAATTAGATAAAATGATTATTTACCGAATGATAAGAAAAAAAAATAAAAAAGAATAGTTATAATTCTCACCTTGTATGATCGGGCAAAGTATCCCAAATAATCTTTTCCTGAAAACGTGTTTTGGATTCCCGTCCCACCTGCAACTTATGGGAGAAAATACACCAAAGTATCAAATACTCGTATACAATTCCAAGCACCTAAATCACAGGTACTTGTGGACACGACCCTGATAACGTCCATAACCAATAACTCCTTGATTTTGAGTCTATATTCTTTGTTCCATTCTTCAAAACATTATAATATTGAAATATACCAACAACGGAATCCATCTAAATGCAGTTACACTAAACAAGGTGATTCCGCTGATTGATCATATCTCCTGTTTTATCTCAAAATGTAATGTTTTGAAGAAAAGAAATAAAGAATATATACTAAAAATACAAGGGACCATGTACAAAGGGCATTAAGATGGTCCTGTCTATAAGTACATGTGCCCTGATTCAGATAAAATGCTTATTTACCGAATGATAAACACATTAAGTAAATAAAAAGGATAGTCATAATTCTAACCTTGTATCATAAGGCAAAGTATTCCAAATAAATTATTCCTGTAAACGTGTTTTGTATTCCCGCCTGCAATTTATAGGAGAAAATACATCAAAGTATCAATGTCTACTTCTGGTTCTCATCTGCAGATTTATGTACCTCCTGTGTCTGGAGAGTTTCATGTAACAATTGTCATCCAAACCAAAATAAACAAAACGTAGTCTCCAGGATATATCAGAGAGTTGCACTGCCAGCATTTGTTTAAACGAGTTTTACGCCACGACAAAATAGAGGTTAAACGGTGACCACCAGCTCCTGTTATTAATGATTTAGAAGAAAACCCGATTACATGGAACCCGCAAGTTGACTGGAAAACTTTCGGAATATCATCACTCACTGTTTACCCCCATAAATAATGATTCATTTTTTCTACTTTACTTCTTGTACTTGATGTACAATGATAAAGAAGAGCTCTACACAGGTATAAACTCTTATATTCCTACGGGTACCTGTGCGGTGAATTAGATAAAATGATTATTTACCGAATGATAAGAAAAAAAAAAAAAAAAAGAATAGTCATAATTCTCACCTTGTATGATCGGGCAAAGTATCCCAAATAATCTTTTCCTGAAAACGTGTTTTGGATTCCCGTCCCACCTGCAATTTATGGGAGAAAATACATCAAAGTATAAATTACTCGTATACATTCCAAGCACCTAAATCACAGGTACTTGTGGACACGACCCTGATAACGTCCAAAACCAATGTTGTGAAAATAATGCCTCTGCATATCTATCTGTTTTTTTCTTACTGTATATCAGCCTAAGTAGTAAAAAAGGGGAAACATTCTTTCAAAAAAGCTTATGCTATTTTAACTGGAGAACGTTTTTGGAAAATCAGCTTAGGTACCAGTGTGACTCGAACCCACGATGACTGGTGGGGAGCAACTGGGTGATTTAAAGTGATCTACCTCATCATTTTAAACTTACCGCCATCATATGAATGAAAAAATTGTGAAGGAGTGAACACAAGACAGGAGACAGGCAGACAATATTTAAATACAAAAAACATGACTACAACAGAATTACAATTCCAAGCACCTGATTGAAAAAGAATATTCCCTAAATTAGAGGTACATGTAGACACCACCATATTAATGTCCGTAGCCCACGAATCCCTTGATTTGGAGTCTACATTCTTTATTCCTTTCTTCAAAACATTATAATATTGAAATATACTAGGGAATATGACCAAACAAAGGAATCCATCCAAATGCGGATACACTTAAGGAGATTTCGTTGTTTGATCATATCTCCTGGTTTATCTCAAAATTAAGATGTTTTCAAGAAAAGAAATAAAAAATATATACATGTACTAAAAAAAAAAACAAGGGTGCATGTGCAAAGGACACTAAGATGGTATTGTCCATAAGTACCTGTGCCCTGAATCAGATAAAATGGTTATTTACCAAATGATAAAACCATTGAATAAGTGAAAAGAATAGTTATAATTCTCACCTTGTATGATCAGAAACGGTTGAGGTAGACATTGATACTTTGATGTTTTTTCCCACCACAAATTACAGGTAAAGCTGGAATTCAAATACTTTATTCCGGTAAACGTGTTTTGGATTCCAGCTTCACTTGTAATTTGTGGTGGGAAATACATCAAAGTATCAAAGTTTACCTCAACCGTTTCTGACTTTGGTTCTCATCTGCTGATTTATGTACCTCCTGTATCTAGAGAGTTCCATGGAACAATCGTCATTAAAACCACGATAAACAAAACGTAGTCTCCTGGATATATCGGAACGTTGCATTGTCAGTATTTGTTTTAATTGAACTTTAAGCCACGACAAATTAGAGGTTAAACGGTGACCACCAGCTTCAGGTATTAATGGATTAGAAGAAAACCCGGTTACATGGAACCCACAAATTAACTGGAAAACTTTCTCGAGAAAACAACTGAGTTTACCCCAAAAAATTATAGTGGAATCTCGTTAATTCAAAATTCACGGTACTAACCCTATTTCTTCGAGATAACCAATTTCTTTTTATGTAATTATCTATCCATAAAAATTAGGACCGGTCATTTATTTTTGACATAACCGGAACTTCGACTTATCCGATTTCGACATAACGAGATTCCACTGTAATTCCTCTTTTCTACTAATACTACTTGTACTTGATGTGCAATAATGAAGAAGAGTTGTACACAGATATAAAAAATCTTCTATTCCTATATATTTTGTGAAAATAATGCCTATGTATACCTATTTTTGTGTTATTGTATATCAGTCTAAGTAGTAAGAAAGGAAAGAAATTCTTTCTTAAAAAAACATTATAATTTTCCTTAAAGTAGACAACGTTCTTGGAAAATCGGCATAAGTTCCAGTGTGGCTCGAACACATGATGACCGGTAGGGGAGCAAATGAGTGATTTAAAGAGCGATAATTAATAAGTATTAAACCCGATAAAAATAATTACAAAATTTAATGTTGATAAAAATCGTGTAGAACCGTTTGTACCCCCCAAAAGAAGTGCTACTGTCGTGTTTGGACGTTTGTTGAGGAGTGCAAGGACCGACAATTCTGTGTAAGAAATTTGTTTTCCATTCCTTGAAGATATATGTGCATTTCCTGTATATCACAACTTATATATCATTAAGGTATTTATACTGCGTGATTTAGTTTGTATTATATACTTCTAGTTTACATGCGATTTCTGCTTACTGTTCTTCTAGATATATAATCTTTATAGCATTAATTTTGTAGTAACTAGTATACATTAAAACCTGAACAACAATATTATTATTTCTAAAGATGACACATTTTCCTCCCCTCCATGGGAACAACTTACTGCTCTCCTGTTGTATACGATATTTCCAGTGAAATGTTTCACATTTATCCACATAAGAAGAATGACAACTATCATCTTAGCCGTTGTCTCGCGTCATCGTATTCATCGAACATTTAAACAACCTAATGCCCTTGATGCCAATGCATTGGTCTTAATTTCTAGCACTTTAGCAATAGCGCATGGTTTGATATTTGGCCTTGCGTGATACCTGTTTCTCTTTCGTAACTATACAGTGCTTAATTGACAGAAATAATCGTCCTGAACACTTTATTCTGCCTTTTTGCAAAACTACTGTATCCATGAAAAAAATCGCACTTTTACAAATGAATGTATATTCACACGTCTTAAATTTGCCATAAATCACCATAGTGTTATACATGGAATTAGTATATAAAAATACCAAAGTATAAATCAATAGAATGTCCAGAAAATAGATACAAATCCGGTAAAAATGGACAAACACAGACCTCTGGAAACCAAGAGGTGGGATCAGGTGCCATGGAGGAGTATCCCCTGTCGACCGGTCACACCCGCCGTGAGTCCACAGTCAAGTCCCATGAAACAAGTGAGGAGTGTATCTTCGTCACAATTGGTACAGACGTCTCAACAACGGCCAACGAAAAGGCAACTCAACATTTCACTTAGTGAAACAGAGTAGTCGCAAACAAGACTATTATACCGACCGTAAAATTTGCGGAACGTTGACATTAAACGCAGTTTTCGATATCCCTGTGTCAATAATTTGTCAGTGATTAGTTTACCTCTGTATATGAAATTTTCATATGTTGTGCACGCCCTGGCATATCGGATCATTTGTGAAATATAAACTCCATATGCGGGTGACTGAGGGATATTACTACTTAAATGTGGAAAATTTAAAATGGGAAAGCCGAAATCGTCGCGTTTATCGTATAGCTTAGTTGTTAATTTCCCGTCTGTGTTTATATTAAGTAAAATGTCTAAGTATGAAGCGTGTGTGCTTGATTCTGTTGTATCTTTAATGTCTAGTTCGCTGGGATATATCGCATTGACATATGTATGAAAATTGTCATTATTAATTGACAAAACGTCGTCGATATATCTACATGTCAAATTAAAGGATACCGCTAACTTTTTCTTCTATTGATTCAGCAGTTTCTGAATGAAGTCTGCTTCGTATGAATAAAGGAACAGGTAGGCCAATAAAGGAGCACAATTGGTTCCCATAGGAATGCCTACAGTTTGTTGAAAGACCACGTCTCCGAACATTAAAATATATTGTCTATCAGAAATTTCAGCATGTTTTTTATATGAACTTCACTATATTTATGTGTAGAATCAGAGTGGTGTTTGACGAAATAAGTATCCTGATACCCAATCACTAGATATTTAAATTTTCGGATACCACCTTTAGTGAAAAAGCAGTTGTCTATGATGCTGAAAAGTCTTTCTTTTAATTTTTTATGTGGAATAGTAGTGTAAAGAGTAGAGAAGTCATAAGTTTTGATACTGTGAATTCGAGAAAAAATGTGTGCCTTCAAATTTTCTAAAAGCTGTTTAGAAATTTTAAGTATCCACATCTGATTTACACCGCTTCTGGAATAAGCAACTGTACAGTATTGTTGAAGTTTCTCCTTAATGGCTGTCAATATCTTGGTAAGGAGTAAAGATAAAGGTTTGGTAGAACATTTGCTGGATCCTGCTATGTATCTTTGCTTATATGGGGTTTTATGAAGTTTAGGTATCCAGTATAAATGTGGTAGCTCGAAATCGGTATCCGTTGTAGGTATATCAAATGAGCGTAATACGGACACGTGATTTTGAAGGATCTCGTCCTTTGAAAGTGCGCTACGTGTGTACGTAGGATTTCCAGAATTCGTATTAAACCCAAGTTCTTCTAATAAACAATTATAGTAATGTGCCTTACAAATAAAAACTATATTATTTTAGGCTTTGTCTGCTGGTACCAGTACATATTGGTCATGTAACCTATCCAGTTCAGTTACTACTTCTGGATCATTAAATACAGAGGGATAACGTGTTTTCATAGTCACTTTAAGTTTTCGAATACGAGATTTTATCAACCATCGTATGGCTTTCAGCCATTCAGACAAAGTGTCTGGTTCTACGTCTTCACGTTTGGCCCATCGTCTGGCATAATCTTCGACAGAATCCATAACTAAACTGAAATTCTGACGCCAATTAAAGGAACGAGCTTCCCGGTATTTAGGGCCCCTTAAAATAAGATTTTTGAGGCTTTCATTTTCAACAATAGAAACGTCACCGGTAATGACATGCCCGATAGTATTGTATTTGAAAGGGGATGAAGCACATGAACATTCAATCATTTAGCTGAACATTTCGCCTTGATTTCTAATTCGCCCTTTCATCTAAGGGCGAAAATTAATTAGAACGACATTTTCCAGGTATACACTTAGCATAACATTTCTAAAAAATCTATTGCAGGGGGTCTCAGTGGTCGAGTGGTTAGAGAATCACTCTTTGAACCATGAAGTCTCTCACTTCTGGTAAGTGCAGGTTCGAACTCCGCTGAAACCTACGTTGATTTTTGTGAGAGAGTTTGTCTGTACGTTTACTTGCGGAACGTCGGTGGTCTCTTACCTGGTACAGTGTAAACGGGTTCTCTCCTCCACTAATGAAAATTGACTGCCTCCATACAACTGAACAATTCTTGAGTGTGGCGTAAAACTACATTCAAAAGTAATAGGGCTGGAAAGTCTCGTTTATATTCATTTCCGATTTATGACTTCCGGGCACCAGATAATCAATGACCCTCTGTTTTGCCCACGGCCGAACAATTAAATTTTTATGATCAGCGATATATAAAGTTTAAGATATGCTATTGAACCACTTTAGTTAACTTCCCCAGTGTTATAATCAATCGATGTCAGAAATTGCATTTTATTCAACAGTTTTTCAATACTATTTACTTGAAACTCTCGTTACTGAATCACAGAGGAAAGGGAAAGTCACGAGACATTCGGAAGTCGTAGACGAAATGCAAACTCGTTTCCGCGAGTAATTGTAGCTTGCACAGATGTAATTTTGGTATGGTTTTGAAGAAGAAGGTTCTTCTATCTTTTTAACAACGTCATGTTACTTTTCACTTAGTTACTGCCCGGAAGTCGTTTTTCTCGCAATCTCTCGGCGATCACGTGTCGCGATTTTCCGGCCCTATTATAGTTACAAACTCAATGTAAAATATTACTTAGAATGTTTAAGTGATGTTTTACGCTACAACCAATGATTCTCCAATGAAATTGTGGCGGACAGTTTTTAAAGTTGGGAGTGTGAATCCGATAATCATGTACCGCAAGTAAACTGGCAAACTTTCCTCACAAAATTAGGTTAGGTTCCATTAGGGCTCGAGCCAATTTAATAAAAACCAATCTCTAATCGCTCCTATTTTCTTATATGCCGCGTATAGGATCTCATGCAAACCGCTATACGGTCAAGTCCGGACGACTTCGGCGGTATATCATTTTCGACCAATGGGGAAAACGACTTACACAGTCTTGTAATCGATCACATGAAAAAGAGCTATAAACATTTTTAATATTGTATACAACACGCAGCATGCTAATTGGAGGATGGAAACTTAAAAACCAGGTGCTCTGAAATGTCGACCGCGGACGTCACTGCTTCCAAAGTTGAAGATGGCAACACTGTTCATAGCGATGGTATTGGGGATGAAATTTATGATTACCTCTGACATTATACTACATATTTAGTTGTATCAGGTGATGACCTCACAATCGGAGTCAGAATGACAAATTGAATTTAGCCAGTATCAGTGTGCGTTATTGTCTGACAATATGACCGAAACATCGTTCAGTTTAGCGTAAAGCGGTATTGACATTCACATATACATATTGATTTCAGAGCTATTGATATGATGATTAATATTTTAATTTAAATCAGCAAAGTATTATGTATTTTAGGTATATTATTTACTCTCTGTCCTCTAGCGTCTTTAGATATCACAGTCGTTACACGCAAGGATCTACATATTAAAACATAACGAAATGTAAATAAATGCACGTCCTAATACAAACATCAGTGAGGTGTGATGGTTAGACAAATTCAGAGTTCCTTTCATTAAAGACATAATCGATATCACAGACATTGCCATACCTGCAGTCAAAAGTGGTTAGAAATAGACGTACGTGAACCCTTTTACCCCTAGAAACCGTACAATACTCGTATTAAACAATGGAAAGGAACATTCTATTTAAATATTTATGGGTGAAAAGGGTTAATAGACGACTGCAAAACGTTATCGCTATTGACAGAAATTCCGCATTGAAATTGACATCAAAGAGAAGGTAGGTTTATCAACAATCACGTATGATTAATGGGAAAATGGGTATTGGAAATCAACATAAAACATCTCTTAAAACCGATGGTGCAAATCGGTTTACATGACCGTTAAGTGCGATATTTAAATTCTGCAAAACATGAATTTTCCGGTTAATTGAACTTTTCATAAAACTGAATAATCACCAAACTAAAATAGGACAGAACAAACAGATAAATAAAAAACAAGTGAAAACAGATATAGAATAAATTGATTAGATGCAAATGAAATTAACTAATTTTACTTCAATGAATGAACGATTGGATATCTGGATGATGTTTTGGTAAATCAGGACATTTTCGCGAGTCTTCATTTTTGCGATACACAAGATCTTAATTTATTTTTGGAACAATATTTTCGCCCATTAGTATTATCATACTATTACCATATTTCATTACGTGATAATTTTATTTTCACGATCGAGTTCTCTCACGAAATTATGGGTAAATTAAATTCTCGCGATTAATACTGGATTGACAGTACCCGTTCATTGGTTATCTTTATATTGTATGTTTCTACCCACGAATCACCATTTTAATTTAAGGCTTAACTGGAACCTGGTCCACAAAACTGAAAGATACCAAATTATTTTCCATCAGGACGTTAGGAGACAATATACAAATGAAAATCCAGAGGTGTGATTAGGTGCCACGAAATAGTAATCATCCCCTGTCAAACCTGCCGCGAGTCCAAGGTCAAATTCCAATGAAAAAATGAGAGATGATTCCTCGTCAAAACTGATACAATAGAGTCAACAATCGCCATAGAACAGGTAATTCTACATTTCATTTAGTGAAAGATACTAATTGCAAACAAGTCTATTTTACCGACCGTAATCCAATTTCACAACAATCAATTTAATTAGGATTCCACAAATTCGTAAAGCTCTGTATATAAGCATGAATGCACACATTATTAGAGTTAACTGAAGCATTGGACCAGAATTTTGCAATTATTTTTGTGTTTCAATGATTATTCAAATCTTAACTAACAACAGAGCCGGCCTGGCTCAGTCGGTGATGCGCTCGACTCTGGGTCGTGAGGTCACGAGTTCGAGTCCCGCCGGCGGCAGGTTGGTTTCCTGTCTTTCGGATGAGACAGTAAAAACTGGAGGTCCCGTGTCACAGTAGGTGTCTACACGTTAAAGAACCCTCACTGCTCAATGGCCGTAAGTGCCGAGCATAGGCCAAAATTTGAAGCCCTTCACCGGCATTTGGTAACTTCTCCATATGAGTGAAATATTCTTTTATGTTGGACGATAAACAACAATAAACAAACAAACAAATTACTTAACAACATATATTGCCTACAAGTATGTGTGCGTTTCACTCCAGCAAAAAAAAAACATCGACCTTGGATTTTTTTCTAGCTGCTGTCTAAAATTATCTAGTTCGTCACTGAGATGGAAATTGATTGAAATGATGAAACTAATTACTTCTGATCAAAGAACTCCGATGCGTAGTTGACAAAATTGGCTTTTGTCATTAATGCAAGTAAAATTCATGATGTGACAGAACATGCAAACTGTTCTACGTGTTTTAGTTTGTTGTTGTTTTTGTTGAAATTTTAAAGAATAAACAATTTTGATTGTACACTGTGACCCAGGTGATCAATGATGTCCTTCCGGCAAATCGGTACCGGATATGTGTCAATATCACGGTATGATTATGTAGAATGTTTACATATATCTATAATAGCGCAATGAGTATACACGTACTTTCATTTTGAAACATACTGTAGCCTATACCTGGAGATTTTGGCCACTTTTTTTTTGCCAATTTATGACCGAAAACATATTCACCCTGTCTTAAATACACACTTATTAGCCATAGTCATATATTGTCGCTGAAAAAACGGTATACCTGATAATATTCGCTCCTGGTTATTTTCGCTCATTCATGACAGAAATCATTCACCCTGATGTATATACATTCTAATTCACCATAGTCATTAATGTTGTAATTATATACCTTGAAAGGTTCGCCTTCATTTTAAATTGATTTCTTACTCTCAACTTGAGTCGAGTATACATTATGTTGCCAAACCCAAGTGATATGAAATTTGAAATATTATCACCCCTACCTCAGGGGTGATACAAATCAAATTTGAGATGAATGACTAAATTAAATTTTTGGTTAGTTGCTGTTGATGAATACTGTATCAGACCATTGCATTCAGGCTTTCATGCGTGCATTCGTACAAACCACGCGGGCTGATTATTTTGATTTTGATTTAGATTTTTTGTTTTACGCCATACTCAACAATCTTTCAGTCATATGATGGCGTCCAGTTTTTATTGGTGGAGGAGAAACCCCGGTTACCCGGGTAAAGACCATCGACCTTCCGCAAGATTGATTGTTGTACATATGTAACATAATGAACATCCATTGTAGGAACTTAGGGTGAAGGAGTTAATATATTTAGACCAGCAGTATTTTAATTAAAAGGATTTATGACATTTACATCATTGAAGATAAGTTTACAGACAGCTGGTAGGTCTAAAATTGCAGTGGTTCGGACACATAACACATGTACGCAAGGAAACTTTAAAATTTAATATACGAGTGGAAAACGGGACATTGAAGTACAGGTTTGTCCCACTCAAGAATATTTCACTCATATGGAGACGTCACCAAATGCCGGTGAAGGGCTTCAAATTTTGGCCTATGCTCGGCACTTACGGCCATTGAGCAGTGAGGGTTCTTTAACGTGCCGACACCTACTGTGACACCGGACCTCCAGTTTTTACTGTCTCAACAGAAAGACAGGAAACCAACCTGCCGCCGGCGGGACTCGAACTCACGACCTCACGATCCAGAGTCGAGCGCGCTACCGACTGAGTCAGGCCGGCTCTTGAAGTACAGGTCCAACCTTTGTAAAGTATGTAGTGGAAAGAAAGAGGGACGTTTTTATGCCGGTCTTTTATAGGTTTTAACCTATTTGATTATATGAGAAAAATTCCTTTGCATATTGCCTGTTGTCATTCCCCTAAACCTCAGCAAAAAGTATCTCACAGTTGCCGTATAACCAGTATTTTCTGCAGTTCTCCAATTTTCGCGGTAGTATTGTAATCGCAAAAAATTAAAACGCAAAATATATAAGTTTTTGCTTCACCAAAATATCAACGCATTTTATTAACGTGCATGTTATCTTGGTACCTTTGTTAGCGGGGCCTCCGTGGGCGACTGGTTAGGGCGCTTTAAATCACAAATTCTCTCTTTTCCTGTCAACGCAGGATCGAGTCCTGCTGGAACCTAAGCTGATTTTTGAGAGAAAATTTGCCAGTTTACTTACAGAAGGCCGGTGGTCTCTGTCCGGGTACATTATAACCGGGTTCTCTTCTCCATCATTAAAAACTAGCCTCCACCATCTAACTGAAAATTTGGTGTGTGTGGCAAAAAACGCCGTTAAAAATTAAAAATTCAGCTTCTTTCCTGATATCTACCCACCCGAATGAATTTGATCATCGTCAGTTGTTTGTTCTTTGTCAGTTTCTTTATGTATCTGACCAGTCCATCTTACGATTTGTAAAATCAAATGATGGGTCTGATGGACATTTTCCAAATCCTAACAGACCATTGTCAGTATCTGTAAATCCGAGATCAATATTGAAATTTAACACCATGTTAAGCGAATTGATAGAAAAATTTCGGACTCCAGTAAGGGATAAAAGAAACAAGGAAAATATAATCATAGTTATCAGGAAATCGGAAATTGAACAGTAGGACCTTGGACTACAGTAATCGCGAAAGGTCCTTACTTTTGATATGCGGTAAACTGCAGACCACGGGGTTCTCTCTAGTTAGAGCATCATACTTCAAACTATGCTTTCCCACTTTTAATTAGCCTCAAACTCCAGACCCACTGGAACTTTAGCTAATTTTTTGACAATGTTTGCCTGTTCACTTGCACGGAAGTGCGGCAATCTCTTCCTGTTTTCACTGTATTCGTGTGACCTCCGCCACCAAAAAACTTTAAAATTGTTGAGTGCGACGTAAAGCACCATTCAAACAAACAAACATTAAAGCAAACTACTTTCCACAAAATGTTACCGAGCCGACCTGGTACAGTTGGTAGCGCGCTCGACTCTTGACCGTGAGGTCGTGAGTTCGAGTCCAGCCGGCGACAGGTTGGTTTCCTGTCCTTCGGATGAGACAGTAAAAACCAAGGTCCCGTGTCACAGTAGATGTCGGCACGTTAAAGAACTCTCAATGACCGCAAGTGCCGATCATACGCCAAACTTTGAAGCCATTCACCGGCATTGGTGACATCTCCATATGAGTGAAAGATTTTTGAGTGGGACGTTAAACAACAATACAACCAACAAGATATTACCAACAGTTTGTTAAAACTACAAACAGATCAATCAATTTCGTACGTTATTTTAAGAATTATCGATTTATATTGAAGGTTAGGCGTACAAAAAGGTGTCTATACAAGTTGCTTCATCGTCTTTATCTTCCCTCGTGCTCAAAGGAGTGTAAAATGGAATTTTTGTAGACAAAACGTCTTCAAAAATCTGCGAAAATACAATTTTGTTGATTGTGTTTTGAAATTCTTTAGCACGATTGGAAACCTGACAAGACATTATTTTCTCAACTTTCTGTGTCAGTATCAGTGCAGTTTCCTGCATAATCGAGAACTGTACATTTCCATGTTATCAATAGAAAGACTTGATGATGGTGATGGTACTTTCATCATTGGAATACCATGTAGGTTGAAAATATTCAATGCGTATTGACCGCTGAACTTGCAAGTAAATTTAAAGAGGTATAATGTGTCTCACAAAACGTCCTATTAACCCATTCACCCTAAAATATGAATGGAATGCATAATTCCATTGTTTAGACCAATCCATTGTGGTCTGTAGGGTTGAAAGGGTTAAGCAGTATTGGTCAGCGACCAGTTCTCGCCAACGGTCTTTAACTGGCGTGGAACGTGCATACTTCCACAGACACTATTCTGATTGAAAAAAAAAAATACTTTCTAAAAATATCAGGTAAAATGAGTTGCCAAGGATTTGTTCATTGACATAATTAGTCGCTGAACAGTATAGATGTTTTTCCACCAATGCTTACATTTAATAATCGAATTGGAAAATACAGTTTTAAGACATTGAGGTGAAAAACACTCAAAAAGCGTCTGTAAAGCACATTTTCAAGACATTTACCGCGTGATTTTGGAATCATAACATTATGACAATTTCTGTATTATAGAAAATGATTTTTATTATATATCCTTTTTATATGCAATGAAAATGGTATGATAATTTAAAGTGGCACAACCGGGTTGTGTAAAAACCCAATCAAAACAATACGATCTACTTGCAGACACAATAATGCAAAGTAAAAAGTGACTCCATGTATTACTGTAGCTCTAATATTTTTGTTGCCGAAAACAAATCTGTCTCCCCTGTTATGATTCAATTTAGACTGGTGGTGTTTGTAAACATGTGCCAATTTAACGTGGTATACCTATACATTGACAGATTATATATCACAGGAATTAGAGTGTCACCAGTTTTGAAATTATGACAACAAAATTCAAACACTTAAAGTATGGGTTGGGGGTTACGTTGATCTCCAGACAATTTAGAGATGATATCAATTGCCATAGAAAGGCAAGCATTACCTGGAAGACACGGCTACAGTGTTTCGGGAGACCTGCATCGACCTGAGAATCATTTTTTACAAAACTGTAATTTTTGTAATTATGTGTTTAATATATGAAAGTCAACATACAATTTTAACTATGATAGACAAAAGCTCGAACAAGCGCTGTTTATACATGCGACATGTAATATCAGAATTAACTCTAGCAACTCGGTCAAAGAGGCTCTTGATAGAGATTTACCGTATGTCGGACTTATAGTATAATATGCAAGAAAATGACTCACTTTCCTTATAGATTCTTCTCAGAGCGTCATTGATTGTATAAAGTGTCTATTGTGGGAACAGATAAACAGGTGAAGCAGGTAGTTGAAATACTGTACAGGTATTTAGTGATATCAATAGTTATACATTGAAAGTACAAATAAATTTTAATTAACGAGAGTTGAAAAATATTACCATACAACAATAATTTCAAGAACTATTAACCGGTTAATAATCTCACGAACTATTAACTGGGCATGTGCAGTTTCCCGTACTTTCATAAAGATTGCAATTTCATTGCATGATTTTTCGGAATGCTCTTATTTTACCGATATGCCAGGGCGTGTTCAACATATGAACACTTCATATACAGAGGTTAACTACTCCCTGACAAATTATTGACACATGGATATCGAAAACCACGTTTGATGTCAACGTTTAACAAATTTTACGGTCGGTATAATAGTCTTGTTTGCGATTACTTTGTTTCACTGACTGAAATGTTACCTGTTCGAGGACGTTTGTACCAATTGTGATTCGTTTCTCACGTATTTCATTTTGATTTGATTGTTGACTAACGGCGGGTGTGACTGGT
The DNA here is from genome assembly GCA_030159075.1 of Atrina japonica. Lineage (NCBI taxonomy): Eukaryota > Metazoa > Mollusca > Bivalvia > Pterioida > Pinnidae > Atrina > Atrina japonica. The sequence continues at coordinate 1,065,569 of BROG01000049.1, read as the reverse complement.
CAACAGGGGATGCTTACTACTCCATTGCACCTGATCCCACTTCTTGTTTTAAAGAGGTCCATGTTTGTCCATTTTTTATCAGATTTGAACCCAAATCCTGAACATGCTAAATATTTATACTTTTGTATCTGAGATTTTGTTTATATAATTAAATTGTTTGGGTCCCGAGATTTCCGAATTATTTGTTTATCAGACGGGAGATGGCTACTACTCAGACTACGGAATGCAGATTTGCGTCCTTTTCTGAGGGAGATATAGAACAAATATTGGATAACCGAGATTGCATCCGATACAGCCACAACCCTGATAGGACTATTAATAGCAAGTTTATGGTCCCCCTCGACATGTAATATTTCTCTCCATTTTTCGCCTCGGGAAATAGTTTGTGTCTCATGGGACAAAAAAATTGTTATTTTCCTCGCAATCAGTAAATAACTGTGTTATATTGTACAACAGTACATTTATCTTAATTAATCTGAATTAATGTAGGAGGATTCAGTAAAGTTTGTAAAAAATGAATCTGCTGTAAATGATCTATTCTGAAGTAGACATCATGGGGCAGAATACTGTCTATTTGACAGTATTTATCTGTTGTCATTCGAAACCAAGTTTGTCAGCAAACTATAGGGATTCCTTTAGATACAAATTGTGCTCCTTTCAATTGTACTGCCTTATTAAAATATTAATTGTGCAGAACTTTATAATTATGAAAAAAACAAAACAAATTACTGATAGGTCTTGTCGTCGGAATTTCAGACTTTTAGATAAATCACTAATGTTTTGTCAAATAACAAATCATACATGTGCCAATAAAATAGATGGATTTTGTCTATTTTGATAATGTTTTCCGCTTTCACCGAACAATTTGCCAGTCATACAATGCGTCCATCCGGAATACAATATACCCTGAAAATACACATACCTACGGTCTTCCACCAGCATAAATGACAAACTTCCTAAAACATATTCCAGCGGGGTAGAACCGACACAAAGCAGATGAGGGGATCTTACGCGCAATATTCTAACCATTAGACTAGCAAAAACAAAAGAATATCTATATTTTGCTTTCTGTATATCCCGAGATTTTCGCGATACACAGTTCTAAATTTATTTGCGAGATAATATTTTCGCAAATTTCGTATGTCCTTTTCGTCATAGTATTATCATACTTCATTACGCGATAACTGTATTTTCGCGATCAAGAGCTCGCGCGAAATTACGCGTATATACAATTCTCGCTAATAAAACCGGAATCGCAATGATATACCGCACTATACTGAAGTATATGGGTAAGATGGACAGTGCACGTGAGGATTCACAATTTAGCTGTAACAAACGCCACGAGATTGTATAAATATATGTAACTGGAACTTATTGTTGACAAATGCAGTCATGTATATGTCATCCGTATTACGTTTGATCTAAAAATGCAATGTATTGTTTCATATATAAAAAAATTAAGACATTATACATTTATTACCATTAACATCAAGATATATTTATTCATTCTGTCAAATTGGTGTTCAGATGTCTAGAGGGTCGACAGGCTTATATTGATAAATGCGAAGTGCATTTTACATGTGCATCTGGAGACGGTATTGTCAATACGTAATAACACGACACATCAGTAACATGAGAGACATCAAAACAAGAAAATACGGGTTATCGTTATTTTTAAACATAAGATTGACAGTCTTGGTATACTGGGTCTTCGACATATTTAAATATATGGTTGGTATACGTTGTGTTCATATTGTATTTAATGGGACATTAGTTTGTTTACCAAAACAGAAATATTTCGATTATTTTTTACTTTCAACACTTGTACTTGATAAACAATAACAAAGAAAAAGCTAAACACAGATATAAAAATCGTATATACTTTAATATTTTGTGAAAATAAGGTCAGTTCCAGTATGGTATGCATATACAAATTCGTAAGATTGAATTAAATAATTGTATTTGAAAAAGTTTCAAACTCAAACAATTTTCACAAAATATAGAGGAATTTAATTTGTTTTTGTCTGTCTATGTTTTTTTTTTATTATTGAATATTAATATAAGTAGTAAAAAGGGAAAGCAATTGAAAAAGCACAGCTAATGCCCATTTAAATGTAATATTGGTCGAATTGTAACATAAGGCCATAGTTTTATCCAAACGTATGGTTGGTAGCACAGGAACACTTAATTGGATATTCATCCTCAGTTTTTATGTCAGTATGCTAAATACCTAGACAAAGAAATAGAAAGTTAATTAATCAGTAAATGTTTTACAGCTCTTACAAAGATATGGCAAATCCAACCACTGATTATGAAAAGTATTTTTCTATTTTTGTATATATTTTGAAATTAAATATTATAATGTTCAAATAACCATATCTTGTCATATTTACATAAACTGTAAAACGGATAATTTGTGTCATGCGTTCCATTTCCGGTTTTTGCCTTTAGACAGAAAGAAATGTTTCCTAGCAAATGTTAAAGCGGCAAATTTCGTTGTGATTAATTTTCACTTTTTAGCAATTTCTTTCTTTAAGTGTCATTTGAAAAAAAAACTAAGGGTTCTTTACAAAATAAAATCGACAAAATCTCAGGATAATCAGGGAACAATTAAATGAACTAAGAAGTCCTTTACAAGAAAATCCAGATATAACCCAACACTGATGATTTATATATTTAGCAACTACTAAAGGTCCTGTCACACATTAACGATTTGGTGAACTTGGCAACTATGAAAAAATTATCCAAAAATTCATGAAACGTTGGCATACCTCGAACTTTCGTTGTAATTTAGTATGCAGTGGACATTTATAAGTAATGTGTAGGAACGTATGTTAACGATCGTAAAACGTACCTACAACTTACTCCCGCGTATGCGGAATGTATTGGTCATACGCTTTGCATACGTCCACAATTTTTCACACACACACTTTTCCGACGTACTGGCCGTTCTCCAACGTACACCAGAGTTAACTAGCATGCTGTTACTTACAACTTATCCGACGTATGCTAGCATACTCGCCTAATATGTCATATGTCGTCACACGCCAACCAATCGTCAATGTGTGGCAGGGGCTTCAGCTAATTTACCAGATGCTATATTGCTATAGAGTTTGTCAATATGTCCTTATGGCCAACAAAGTCAGTGCCTTGTGAATTGCAACAGTGCAACAATTTTAGGTGACCACTAGAAATCCCTCATTGTAATCATATATACTTCTAGCAACACGCAAACTTTCCTTGATCCTCTACTTACAGGTCTTATTATATTGTTTAAGGCCAAAATTAGGAAACAGATTTAGGGTGACACTCAAACCCATGTATAAACATACTACTGAAATTGATTTACACAATTTACTGAATTGATTTACTGAATGCAGTCGTGGTTTATTAAGTTATCGTAAAAAACGGAAAATCTTTAACCGATATATTTCATGGCGAATTAATATGATTTATCATATACTCCCAACTAAATATGTCGATTTTGCATTTGTGATACTATTGAAATTTGCCATCCATATCAGTGGGGGTATAATATCCATATCAGCAGATGTGATAACTATAATTCATATCCAAGTATCAGAACGAGGCTTCCGTCATATCCGTCGTTTAAAACATACACTTCTTATGAAGAATGAAAATATAAGGGTCGACGGAATTCTGAAAATAATGTCCTAGAAAATAGTGTTGATGAAATGAAAAAATACAAGCACTCAGAGAAAACAGTTGTTTCGAATATGGATAGCTAGAATATTAAAAAGTGGGAATTTGAACCAATTTTTATTTTTGGAATTGATGATAAAATATTTACAATATGACCATTGTCATTCCATAATACACTCGATATTCATATTAAATCCTGATATTTTCGCCTAGAGTTGATAATGGATAAGTGCTCATATAATAACCTATATGTACTAGTATTGCCCATCTATATTATTTATATATATATTAACAAGTTTTCAGTTTTATTTTTGCATCATGAATTGTTGCAATACGATTTGAACAAAACATATTTTAAGTTCAATAGGTGCGATGTCTAAATTTTAACCATTGCAATGTGTGCATTTCAATATAATGAACATTAGTCAACGTCTTCAGCCTACCATAACTCATGTTCTCAGTTCTTTCAAGACTCAACTTAAGGAAAAAGAAAACCTTTAGGATTTTCACTTCACTAGGAAATGAAGTATGGTTCACCCGCCTGCACTGTAAAAGTTCTAATGTCTTAGTCACCGGAATTGTTCAATTTTGAAGAAAAGTTTACCTTTTTGAATAATGCTGAAATATTACAATTTAATGTCTTGTCATCTAACTTAACAAATGTGTAGTTTGCTCACGTCCAACCCAACGAACCCTTCACACGAAATGCACTTTTATGTACGTCTTTAATGCTAACATGAAAATAGTTTAAAAATAAACAATATGAAAGAATAAGAGATTCTAATTATATCTTAAATGTTTTCCTTGACATTTAGATATACGAACGATGTTTTGTCAACTACACAATAATGACTGGCCATATGCGAATCTGACATAGCCCAGCGAATTAAACATTAAGTATACCAAAATGGAGCTAAGTTTGCTTTTCCCATCGACAACAATTATATATATTCTTATTGAAAAGAATATGGTGTTCATGTCCCCAAGCGATACGATATCACAGTGCTTGTTCACCGTACGATCACTACATTTATAGATTGCCACTCTGAACGTTTGTATATCCTTATTGATTCGGGTACATTGTAGATAAAATTATAAAAAGTATCAGATACCAAGATGTAAATCACTAGAATGTTCAGAATATAGGTACAAATCAGGTAAAAAAAGGACATACAATTTAGTAAAAATGAAAAATACCCTCCTAAGAGCTTTTCTTTTGTATACAAATATGCAAAAAAGAATGTCACTGACTGTCTTAAATGCAATTTCAAAGACAATTTCAAAATAAATTCTGAAAATACATATCTACTGTACAGTTTAGCTTGTACACTAATGTCATCCTGTTTTAACCAATCCGAATGTTATAAACATAATACCAACGGTATGATAATGCTCAAGACGATCATTTCTGTCAATAAGACTTCCTCAGTTGAGCTCCAATTTTAAACATATTTTCTAAAAGAGAAAGTGGTATCAGACAAGTCTAAATAATAAATCTAAGGGTAAAGCCAAAACCCTTCTAATAGTATCCACTGTATATATATATATATATATATATATATATATATATATATATATATATATATATATATATATATATATATATATATATATATATATATCCAATAACTATCATGTAACATTTATGTTCTAGGGTCTGATATTATTTCCTCTTGTAGAACACCATTCTGTTTTTAAAGAAAACATCAATCTTTAAACTTTCTGTATCTGTAAGTTTTCTTGATTCTTGCGGAAAAAACCACTTCATTATTTTTGTCCACTACGGTTAACACTGGAAGACCATGTGATTTTCCAGCGTCCGTTTGTATGTCAGGACCCCCGGTTAAGGATATAAATAAACTTATTCTAATTTTTCACCATTAACATAACAATACTGTTAAGGTGATATATGATTAAACTTAAATAATTTTGCACCAATACCACTAAACCTCAGAGCATTGCGTAAAAACAACAATTTCAATACAAAATATAGGAGTGTCACCTCAAATATAATTGCTATGTGTATTAATTCAAAGTCTTAATGACTTTATTAGCGTGTGGCAAGGGCTTTGAGTGGTCACACCGCACGTTAAATGACATCTGACTGACTGACTGACTTTGTTAGGTGGCAGTGTCATGTTATCTGTACCTGATGTTTACTAAAAAATATTTCGATTTTCTTCTATTTTCACTACTGGTACTTGATGTACTATAACAAATAAAGAACTATACACGGGCATAAAAAATCTTCTATTCCCATATATTTTGTGAAAATAAAGTTAGGTCCAGTGTGGTATTCATATATTCGAGTTAATCAGTTGCAATTGAAAAAGTTTCAAATCTGGTTTTCTTAAGCACTTTTCACAAAATATAATAGGATTTAAGAATTGTTATGCCTGTGCATATCTCTTTAAGTATTTGCATATCAATCTTAGTAGTAAAAATGAAGAAAAAATGAAAACAAAAACAGTCAGTGCCCTATAAAGTTTCACAGATTGAGGACCTGTATAGAGTCACCAATACCGTACATTTTATTTATATTTTTCAAATTATATTTTGTCAGTGTAAATAAACCATTTGGCCGCCAAATGAATGTTTGTACAATAAATGTATAAGACTTACAATCGTAGACATTTTTTAATTTTTGTATTCTTCCAGTATAGACAAGGAGTTTATATGGTAGACCCAGCCGAATATTCATCATTTTTCAAATGAAATATTTATTTTGATGTGATATATTATGTGTACTGAATGAATGCTCGGGTAAAAAAAGAAAGGGAGAGAGAAGTAGATTGACGATAACCTACAAATACCATTTCTGTGTCTGCATATTGATAAAATCTTGGGTATTGATAAAATCAGGGAAAAACTTCGACAATAATGCAACGCAGACGCAATCTCCGCAGCTTCTGCTAACGTGTTTTCGCTGTTCTCGGACAATAAATCAAAGTAGAACATCTGTTTCTCATTAGCTGTATATGTGTTTCTTGTCACCTGTTGCACGTGGTGTCGAGAAAGACGGTATCAACGATCGCTTGATGATTGAGTCATAATCAAATGTTATGGCAGACAAAAACAAATCATTTCATCTTATGACAGTAACGGATTCCAACAGTTTTCTACTACAATTTTGGGTCACATCGATTGCTAAGGTGGAGAATTTTGTGCAGGTTTAATCTGATTTTAAATAGGAATATGTATATATATATGGTACAAATCTCCGCTCAACAGCTTGAAAGAGAGTGTACTCTCCCAGTGCGAGTCCTGCTCTATGTTTTTTTATATCCACCTCTCAATTTATATAAAGGAAAATGTGCATATTCGTCTTTATATAAAACGCATTAACCGTCATATGGTCAAAGAGACAATATACAAATTTGATATACATTGAACAAACATGGACCATGGCAGATTCAGAGGTGTGGATAAGTCAGTATCAGTGCGGAGTAAACATCAAGTCCAGACTCAAAGTCAAATCCAAATGAAATAACTAAGGAATAAATCCTCATACCCCACGGTATAGACGCTCATTTTTCACTATCGAAAACTGATGGATATTGAAGTAAAAAAAAGAATGAAATAATCTGTCGGTGTCCGCAGAATATCAATACTGCGTGTAATTAACATTTTATGAAGTTATTATGTTATGCCTTGACACAGATTCCGATAATTCACATGAAATGCTAACGGCCGGAAGTAACTTTACACAACGACCCTGATTTATATAATTAGTGTTGAAGTACGAGGCACTGTAATGATACCGATTGAAATTAAATACCATTTCAGTATGCAAACTAATCACCCATGTATATCCTGTTTTGTTCCAGTTATATATTACTCCGAATCTTCTCCTTTTTCTTGCAGAATCAGTTGATGATCCCTTTCTTTCACTGTTGAACGTGTTACTCCACGATATCTCAGGTTGAGCATGCGCAAAAGGCTTTCCGACTGACTTCAAACTGGAGGTCAATCTAATTTAAAACTTATTTCTACTCGATCCCGTTTTCTGGTATGAAAACAAAATCCCAGATACGAAAGTATAAATCTATAGGATGTCCAGTATATAGGTACAAATCTGATAAAAAATGAACAGACACGGACCTCTGGAAATCAAGAGGTGGGATTGGGTGCCATGGAAGAGTAAGCATCCATTGTCGACGGGTCATACCCGCCGTGAGTCCACGGTCATGTCCAAATGAAATGGGTGAGGAATAAATACTAGTCACAATTGGTACAGACGTCTCAAAAACCGCTATCGAACTGGTAACTCAACATTCCACTTAGTGAAACAGTAATCACAAACAAGACTATTATACCGACCGTAAAATTTGTGGAACGTTGACATCAAACGCGGTTTTCGATATCCCTGTGTCAGTAATTAGTCAGTGAGTAGTTTACATCTGTATATGAAATGTTCACACGCCCTGGCATATCGGATCATTTGTGAAATATAAACTCCATATGCGGGTGACTGTGGGATGTTGCTACTTAAATGTGGAAAATTTACGATTGGAAAGCCGAAATAGTCGCCTTTGTCGTGTAGCTTAGTTGCCAATTTCCCGTCTGTGTCTATAGCAAGTAAAATGTCTAAGCGTGAATCGTGTGTGCTTGATTCTGTTGTATATTTAATTTTAGTTCGCTGGGATATATCGCATTGACATATGTATGAAAATTGTCTTTATTGATTGACAAAACGTCGTCGATATATCTAAATGTGTAATTAAAGGACACCGCTAGCTTTTTCTTCTTTTTATTCAGCAGTTTCTAAATGAAGTCTCCTTCGTATAAATAAAGGAACAAGTCGGCCAATAAAGGGGCACAATTTGTTCCCATAGGAATGCCGTCTCCGAACATTACAAATATATTGTCTATTAGAAATTACAGCATGTTTTTATATCAACTTCCACAACATAACATCGTGTAAGTATTTTATTGCCGAGCCGACTTGCTCTCAGAATAAAACATTCATAAGAAGAGCACGCCCGCTTCTTATGAATACAAAAAGATGTCAGCCTAGAGAGTTGCACAACTGGTACCCACTGGAATGTCAACAATTTGTTGGAAAACTTTCTCGCAAAAAGAATAATCTTCTAATTCAAAAAGGATGGCATTGAGAGTGGGCATTTTTTTTCAGATATCGAGATCTATACAAATATTGTTTAAAAACTACATAAATTTTATTTTTCACAACTGAATCACACGAATGCAGGTCAAATTGAAAGGTTAACTGATCTATGATTATAGTTTTAAATGGAGACTGAAGTGCTGTGGAAGTTGTGTTATCAAATTATGGGTAGTGCTACAATCTCATAGTAATTAGGTGATAATTTCTGATTCTGATTTACATGAGGTTCAAGTGTCAGAGCCAATGAGGCCAGTTATATGGAGAAAAGTATTTGTTATTAATATATGGTGATTAATTCGAAATGTTATCCATTTTCAACAGGGGTCTGTGAATATTTTGAACGGGAGTTTGTAAACTGCTTGCCATTGTTCATCAGTTATAGTTTGATGTAGAGTACTATTCCATTTCTTCTGACCAGTGGGAGTGCTATAATTTGAAACTAGGGCATTAAACTTGGAGTTTGAGCCTTTTATAATGAGATATAAATATTTGTAAAGGTCTCGGTATGTCTTTTTAATTACATAAATTAGGCAATTATGCTGTGGAAAGTTTGTTACAATATTTTTTTTTTATTTTGAAAAATTATAAGAGGAGGACATTTACCATTTCCCTGCAAAAGATCATTAATACAGGTTATGCCTTTATAATTCCATTGTTTAATATTAATAAAATACTTTTGTATTGTAGAACAATAAGAAATTGATATCTTCAAATCCAGTATTTTTCCAGGTGCAAAAAGCGCAGTACACATGTTAATTCAAATTCAACATTGCATCTGAAACGTTTATGAGGTGTTTTGTGACATTAAACAAAACTGATTTTGCTTAACCATCACTTGTGAATAAAAATCATGTCATATTTGTGGAAGGAAAGTTCCAGACGCGTATAAGATTATATCATCACTGGAGAAAAACTCAAAACATTGAATAATTGTAGGAATATGTGGTAAACATAAGCAGAAATACAATCATCAATTGTAATACAACACAGACTGAAATTATGGTAATGTTTAACCATATATTTGTCATATATTCAAATGTCGTGGTATTTTGTGTCAGTACTGTTACGAGTCGTTCGATAATGATTACATGTCTCGTGTTTATTAATCACATTTATCACTTCGGTATGTAATTACGATACACGAGTTACTCTTCTTGAACCGTGTGAGCAGCGTCTAGTATTTTGTAACATGCAACAGTTCTCGTTTTATTGATTCTCTCCTGACTATATACAGGATGTATCCCATTATTCGAGAGGTTTTCGTGGGATATTTGCGGTGTGTGTGGCGTGCTGGCAGGGGACCGACGTCATTCGGACGACTGGTCCAATTCCGTTCGGAATTTTTCGTGTTGAAAACGTTGTTACATCTACCCTTTCGCCGAAGTGGACCTTTTCACCGAATTGGACCTTTTCACTGAGGTGTCCATGAAACATTTGTGACGGGTGTAGCATGCTGACAGGGGACGCTGTCTCTTTCCGGACACCTGGTCCCATCCTGTTTGGGATTTGCAATTGTTCTACATCCTGAGACTATTTGTATGTCTAATTGTATCGTATTCCAATTAATTTTGAATTTCGATTATTCATTGGTACTTCTTCCTTTTAACATTATACTGTTGTATAAACATTATATGCAGTTTTCATATCCATGATTTCAGAGATTCTGGTTTACAAGCAGAATGATAGAGTTTCAAACCATTGTAAAATGTATTGAAAAGAAAAGAACACTGCTTTACTCATGCCAAAACTCACAGGAAGCCAAACCACACTTATATTATATTCAAGCGATATATTTACTTAATGTTGGTAAAACCTCTTAACATTTAAACGCAATCTTCCAATATCACATTGGAAATATTAATTTGATATTTTACTGATATTTACTTTAGTCAACATTTTCATTTACGTTCTGGGATCGTAGCCATGTTTCAAGTGCACGAGGGAAAGTACAATCAGTCCCCTGGAATTAAGTTTTAGGAATTATTCCGAATCATCGCTAGCTACATGCGGGATACGTTCTATTTTTAAGTGCTGTATTTTGACAGCTCGGCCCTGGTGACTAAATGTGAAATAGTAGTTTTGTAGCAGGATATAACAGGACTCCATGTAATGCTTCACAAACATACCTTCATTATAAACTTTCATCTGGCAGGGAAAGAAACAAATCATTGATATTACAGTTTAATATTTTGGTCTTACCTGCCATTTTTATATGTTATGCAAATTATCGTCCATTTTTTTCTGTAATTCATAGGCGCTCCTGACTAATGGCAATCCGTCTATGTTGGTTAACCCATGTTTATGAATCACCTTCTAAATTTAGTCGGACCGGGAAAAGCGAATGGAATGAAGAAGAGCGTTTTATATTTTTTAAAATGTATGATAGGCTATAGAAAAATCCATATAAACTGGCGGGGTCGAACCTTGTGAACCCTTTATTGACATGGACGAGTTTCAGATTCAGATTACAACGCATAGCAATAAAATTGCACTGACTAGAGTAGAGTTATATTTCCTACTTGTGACCATCAAAAGAGAGTATCCGATGAAGAATAAACGTTCTTCCCGTACAGCTTGTCATAACCGAAAAGTTAGTAGAATTATCCCTATGGTAATCAAAATTTTTACCGCGCCGCGCCATCTTATGAGAATCGGACAATAAAGACAATTTCGTTTCAGATATGTGTTGATTTTGGTATTGTTTGTGTTTGTGTTTTCTTGTCTATATATACTTAGAGGTTTAGTATCAATAAGAACTTCAAGTCACGAGGAAATGGTAAATTATGTGTTCTTTTCAAACTTGTACCAAAAGGATAATTTACTGATATTTTCCATGGCAATATAGCTAGTTATATATTTTCAATTTATTGCATTGGTTAAAGCACGGAATAAGTAAGTATTTCGATTAAATCAACAAACGAAACTTGTGACAAGACAATGTTGTATCACACCTATTTTAGGCACTATTAAGACAATATTTATAGACCTAATTTCCATACCTAAGAGTAGAACCCAGTAATTAATGTTAAATGAAATACAGTTGTATTTCAATTACATCCGCATTCTTAGGGCAATGACCGCTCAAGGTGAGGGATGGCACAATGATACAATTTCAAGATACGTTCTTGTTCTTGTATAAAATTTTATTCTTTCCATATTTGGAATGAAATTGGTATGGAATTCTGTCCTACATGATTTGGAGTAAGATTCGTTCCTCACGTATCTCATTTTAATTTGACTGTGGATTCACGGTGGGTGTGACGGTCGACAGGGGATGCCTACTCCTCCATGGCAACTTATCCCACCTCTCGATTTCAAGAGGTCCGTTTGTGTCCATTTTTACCAGATTTGTACCTATATCCTGGACATCCAAATGATTTATATTTTGGTATCTGATTTTTTAAAGTTTTTGAATAATCGTGGTATGGAATTCTGCCCTTCATGTATTTGAATAAGATTGGTATGAAATTCTGCTCTATATGGTTCGGAATAAGAATGGAATGGAAATATGTCCTTCAAGATTTCGAATAAGATATGTACGGAATTTTGTCCTTCAAGATTTCAAGATTTCTGTCTTGATTAAATTACATGTATATAAAAATCGCAAATACCAAAGTAATAAGTTTCAGGATGATCAGATCATAATATACTTATCATTGTGTGAACATTTGATGAAGACGGACGTCTAGAAATCCAGTGGTGTCTTGGAGGAGTAAGCATCCAATATGTTGATTGATTTCGTAGACGTTTTCAATGTAAAAGCATATGCACCACGAGAATATATATACCAAATCATCTACATTTTCACTGAATATGACCTTTTCGCCGAACTTGAGAGGTTTCCAGGGAACATTTGTAAAGGGTGTGACATCCTTGAAGTGAGCGCTGACTGCTTCGGGCACCTGGTCCTATGCCGTTCGGGATTCGCAATTTTTCTTCATCTTGAGTCCATTTCTATGTCTGATTTGTCGTGTTTGAGTTTCGATTATCCATTGGTACTACTTACTTTGTACATGTATTAAGTGGCTTAGCAATATGAATCAATTTAACTGTTAATATTAAAAGCCCAGAACTGGAATTTGCTTGTTCTTCCTTAATAGTTCTGATTTTGTACTGATATCAAAGGGTGTAAACATAATTGAAATTTCTCGATATATCTCGTCTTGTTCTGTTCTGTTCTTCATCGGTTTAAAGTCCATTTTTGCCGGATTTGTATCTGTGTCCTGAACAAGATTTATACTTTTGTATCTGAGATGTTTTATATTTAAAACCCCAACTCAACCGATAAAGTGGCAGAATTGTCAGCCTTAAGCAAGTATCTGTTTTAGATTTTAAAAGGTATAGCTTTGGTTTGTGTTATGTGATTCAATAATTACCTATCCACTTTCATAATCACATGTTAAATGACCACCCAAACTACAAGAATTGTATTTCAAGTTATCATATATCGTACTTTCGTTTACCATTGACTTAACATTAAATGGAAACATGCAATATCCTACCCCATACGCCCGGGGCCGGTTTTGAGGTTCCATGACTACTTTTATATTCATAACGATGACACATTACGTAAATAATAGAGAGGTTTAGAAACCTTACGTGTACGCGTACGTGGGGAATTCCTTATTTTTAAGTGTGTTACGTCCTCATTTTATGCGTACGAAAATATTCTATCAGTTGTCAAGTACGTGTAATTCGTCTGTTATAAGTAAGTAAGTTTGTTTAACAGCAACTATATTCTATGAAATCTTGTTATGTATGCACGTTATAGATTACAATATAAAACATTTCAGATACCAAAGTATAAATCAATAGATTGTCCAGGACATAGATACAAATCCGGTAAAAATGGACAAACACGGACCTCTGGAAACCAAGAGGTGGGATCAGGTGCCATGGAAAATATTTTCTACATACAACTCTTTCTCTGTATAATGGTGTCTCAAGTTTCTGTTTGAAACTGTAAAGAAGCGGGTCAACAATTTTAAAATCATTTTCTAAAACTATGATAAGTACTACGTGTAAGATAACTTGTAGGTTACCTGTACCCGTCCATTATACAATTATTACACGATTTTTTATTTGTTTAACATGACCATTTATGGAGTGCAAAAACAATATCGACCAAGGCCGTTTATTTACTCCATAAGTAGTGCAATAATAGTTTTATTACTTTAATTTAACAAACCATCAACCATTAAAAAGGAATATGGCAAGTTCTATCAATCCCTCTGGTTTTCTATCAATCCTTCTGGTGAATGAATTGTTATATTTAAATATTGACCGTTGTATCATTGATAAGGAAATATAATAAAATGCTATTTTATGTATATGGTGAAACATGTACACTCTCGTTCTTGAAGCGACAAGAAATTTGGGGTAATTTTTTTTCAACATATACAATCAATATTCTATGCATGTACTTATTATATGCATATAATGAACGGATATTTATGGATTTATAATGAAAATGTCATATTTGTGATAGGGTATTTTCTTAACCAAGTTTGTGTGTAATAATACTGTGTTAAAAGTATAGTAACTGCATTAATAGTTCCAAACTTCTGTTTATCAGAAATGTCATAATTAACGAGCAGAGTATTATTCTTTCTGCACTCAGAAGAAAGGAATGTATATTTACTAAACATTTTCCATATTTAGTTTAGGGCATAGTGATGAACGTTAATTGATTGAAAGAGTTGAATATGGTTAAATATCTCATATACATTTGTCAACTCATTGAAAATGCAATATTAAATCATACTAAAGAAACATTGTGATTTATTCTTCATCTTTGCTCTGTGCTATTTTAATTTACCAATTGTTATTCTGACAAGTATTTGTGGAGAAGAGGTTAAATGTACTTAACCAGTTATCCACTGTATTTTTCTTTGATCTAAGCATGCATCGCATATGTATTCTTGACGTCAGAATTAAGAAGAAGAACCTTCATGTTTTGATAAGCTGACAGATGCACTTTGGTCGCTACATAGCTGGAGTGTTGTCTGAATTATAACGGAAACGAATTTATGGACCCTGGGTGACACGCAGATCATAACTCTGTCAGTCGGAAGCAATATTATGTCATATGTCTGGACATTCACTAGCTGAACAATGATAAACGACCTAGTCTAAAGATATGATTTATGGAATAAACAACAGTGACGGAACTTTCAAGGTTATGGTGATAACATGAATTCGAATGTTGACAAGCAAGTAACGTATTAACAATGCTGAAGAGAATGGACGAACATATTTATTCAGATGAAATGAAAACTGTTACTTTGAAGAGACAAAAATAATAGAAACATATTGGGTTGACATGTTAAGGTTATGCATCTATGATCTTTGTAATTCTAGTAACGTGAAACGGCAATGACATTGTGATCAATATATACATGTGTGTGTGTGTGTATGTGTGTGTGTGTGATTATTTATTTTGAAAAAATAAAGCCTTCCACATTCATTATCATTCATTTGAAAATAACAACAGTAAATAGGTAAACAGGTCTGTAAGCTCAAATCTGAATCAATTTTCATGGTAATTTTGGAACCTGTTAATGATTTATGCTTCCGCCATTAACTATTGATACACCATAACAATAGAGTGATATGACTTGAGGTATTATTCAGATTATATTGTCCCCCTTTTCAGATATTGACAAGTTATTTATTTTAATTGTTCACGTGTGACATAGGTGCTTCGGATCGTTTGTTATCGAGATTTACATTTATTCCAGAATTTTGGATTTTGAAATAATTGTCATCTCGTCTTTTGTTTTCATTCAACTGGAACACTTGTTTAAAAAACGATCACTTTTTGTCAGTATGCTTGCTGTGGTCTATAGGACTCCTCTGGGACATCACACACAAACACACACACACACACACACACACACACACACACACACACACACACACACACACACACGCACACTCACACACTACCTAAAGTTCAAACGTGAACACATGTACACTTTTCAATGAAGTCAAACTTGATAATAAGGGGACTTGAAGGAACAGACCGTAGCCGTTAAAAAGTAGCCGTTATAGACAGACTACCTTTGGAATAAGTTTATTATTTATAGAAAAAACGAACAAAATTTATCTTTCAATGGCCTTTATATGCAGGTGCCCTTTATACAGAGGTTGCCTTTAATGCAAGTTACACCGTATTAGATATCCATATCAATTGTTGCTAGGATGGGGCAAACGTTATGTAATATAACAATAACAAGCTTGTATATCTCTGCATGCATAAGGAAATATATAGTTGTGTATAGTGATGCTACAGAGCATATCAGTTTCCTAATGGTTTTGTTTTTCGTTATTCCGCAATATATGTCAAACGGATATATATCAACATTAAAATGTCTCTATGACAATGCTTTGTCGTTAAATTTGACGGCATTATCCTCTCCTCTGTCAGAAGAAAAGTTATAGCCCGAAATTGGTAATGATTGGACTCATCATCGAGCTGACAGTGTTTACTGCAATATAAGCACCAGGTCCATATATTTGTCAACGATAGCTTCCATCGTCTTTACAAGTTGATGAAAGATGACATAGCATTACGTCCATACTAGAAACAACAATCGCCGCTCTCTTCTTTACCGAAAGAAAGAAAAATGCCAAACGATTAATCCATTTATCCCATTCTACAGAGTGTTTGACCATGCTTCCATGTCTATGTCTATAATGCGAATGCTCACTTCCTTGATGGCTAGGGGACTTTCAAATATGCCTTTTTTGTTTTTATTCGTGTTGGTAATCAATTCACGACAATTATGACGTAGACGTGTTGGCAGACGTTACACAATTCACCATGGTACCTTGGCAGACGTTACACAATTCACCATGGTACCAGATACCAACTTTGGGTGTTCAAAAAGTCAGCACCACTTTTGGCTTATTTCTGTTGTACGCCACATCCAACCATTGTAAAATGTCGACTCTTAACCCTTTCAACACTACAGATCGTAATAGACTGGTCTAAACATTGGAAAATAGTATTATATTTAACTATTTAGGGTTGAAAGAGTTAATACGTTATTCTAGATATCTTTACTTGTGACACTTTGGTAACTGTTTTAACTATTATCGAGCTAAAGCAACATATACAGGTTAAGTTATAGATACAGAAGTGTTCCTGAAATTGCCATTCAATAGTAACCAGACAAGAACCTCTTCCATTCGTGGGCGAGTGTTGGAATTCCAAGCGAGAGGTCACTTGTTCGTTTCACTCGTTACCATGTTATACCTATAGCTATACAAGTAGTGACTGTTCCGACGGTTGCAACGGTCCTAAAAAATTGAGTTCTTCGCTGTATTGACGTCAGACCGTAGCACAGGTCAAAATGTGTGTCATATCACCACAAAATTATTAGCAAGGCGTAGAACCCTCAATTTCAGTCTTGAGTGTTCCACCGCATATATGTGGACACTCCGACGTCTATGGGAAATTGTTGGCAAGACGATAACTGTGGTCCTGTAATTTTGAGTAACAAAATGATACAGATTCCCGGGAAATGACGTCAAGAAACAATCAGTTACTATAACGACGGGTATCTGTATCATTTTGCCACTCAAAGTCACAGGCCCACAGGTACAGTGGAAGAAAAGAAATCAAAAGTGGGCTTACAAATTCCATGTAATATTTCAATCCCCAATATTTCTGCCCATAACAGAAACCGTATGGCTTATTTCTATTATTTCATACATGTAATTATTATGATATTAACGTCCGTCCTTATAGGAAAATGATTTATTAGGGTTTTAAATCACATAAATTTGTTGTCCATGACAAGACGGCAGTATATGGATACGATAACGAACTGTTGGTGTCCAAATTAGACTCATATCTAATTATATAAACAACAAAATGATTAATTACTGGTGTTATATATATCTATATGAAATAATTTGTCAATACCTGATAACTGTTTCCCAGTAAATTATCATTATTAAGCCCTTCCCGGACTGTAGACAATTTCGACAATAATATACTGTTAATTTGAAATTGTCACAATAAAATTGTGGTAATATAGAATATATATAAAATTCTCAGACACTAAAGTATTAATCTTTAGGATGTATATGTCCAGGATATATATGCAAATCCGGTAAATATTGGACAAACACGGACCTCTGGAAATCAAGAGGTGGGATCAAGTGCCACGGAGGAGTAAGTACCCCCTATTGACCGGTCACACCCGCCGTGAGTCCACAGTCAAATCCAAATGAAATAAATGAGGAACGAATCCTCGTCACAACTGGTATAGACGTCTCAACAACGGCTATCGAACACGCTTACATTTATCAAACTTGAATAAATGACTATCTTTGTATAAAGGGAACATGCCTATAGAGGTCATCCAAACATAGGCATATAATGAATAATCCTTTTTATAAAGGCCACTTGTCTATCACGACTCCTTTTGCCTGTTCCATTGAATGGGTTTTATAGTTTGGAGTTTTAATGCGCATATGAACCTTTGTTGTATATACCAATGGCTGTATATTTAGAGCAATATTGTTCTTGAAAAGTGTTCTTTAGTGATATTTATTTATCCTATCGGCAGATATTTCTAATTACTAAAGAATATATATATATATATATATATATATATATATATATATATATATATATATATATATATATATTATATATATATATAAATATATATATATATATATATATTGAAAATGTTCTCTGCTCAATATCCGGTATAATATATATAAAAATTCTAACACAAACACTTGAGCTCTACTTAAGCATTAACGCTTTCATGTTTAATCTTCAGATGCTTAACTACATATAAACATTAAATCAACAATATTTCATGACGTCATAGATATCGTGACGTCATTGTGATAAAGGGAGGTAAGTCTTGTTTGAATGCATTTAGCTGGGGTTTGAATACATTAATAAAATGTTTCTCTTTTTCTTTACGTTCTAATATGTTGTCACTATACAGTTTGTAAAATGGAAGTATTTTGAATTTCTTCCGACCACAAATGTATAAGTGTTCACTTAGTTTTATTTTTCTGTATTCCGGGTTATTCATTTGCTGTTTATGAACTCTAATCTGGCTCCTTTATTCTGTTCCCGTTTCTCCAATATAGTATTCCTTGCATCCTGTACATGTTGTTACATATATTACATTTTCTGAGCTGCATGATATCGATGTTTGAATTTTGAAGAGTTTTCCTTTGAAATCATACGATGTTCCTTCTGACAGATATTCACATGTACCACATCCAGGTTTCATACATTTGTTTACTGTAAAGGTGTCTGTAGATGGTAGTTTTGATTTGCATAATATTCGTTTCAGGTTTTTAGGTTGTTGTTTACTGTTAATAACTTTTGAGTTTTCCAATGTGCTTTTCATTCTCTGATCTTGCGATAGAATTTTGTTAAGGTTATAAGCTATTGGGTAAATGTTGGTATTGTTTGGATTTTGAGTTGTTACAATTGGTATGGTTTTCTTATCCTGATTATTTATTGTTTTAGACAAAAGAGATTTTCTGTCTAATTTTACGGCTTTTTCAATCCCATCTTTTATTATTTTGGCTGGGTATTTCTGTTGTTGAAGGTAGTCGGTGAGTTCCGTACCCCGTGTTCACGAACAATAGTGCAGATTATTCTTGCTAGATGTATGGGATGCTTCGTTTAGTGTGTCTGGGATGACATGAACCAATATGTAAATATTGATGGGTATCCGTAATTTTTTAATATATATGTCCGTATTTATGTTTTGTTCATATTTTTCACTAATATATCCAGAAGTGGAATTTCATTTTTGTTTGATTCCATGGTAAATGAAATATCGGGATCCATATTGTTCAGAATGTCTATGAACTGTGTTAATTTTGTATTATTATCATTCCAAATAATAAAACAATCATCTAGATAATGTTTCCAGTTTTGGATAAGGTACTCAGAGAATTGGTGTCCCCACTTTTTGGTTGTTCCGCTATAAAGAAGTTCTTCTAAGTACCCGAGGGTGAGGGTGGCATATGTAGGGGCAACTTTTGTTCCCATAGCTGTTCCTTTTAGTTGAATAAAATGTCCACAGTTAAAAGAAAATGTATTATTCTTTAAGATAAGTTCTAGACCTCCTAGGATGTATTTTATCCTTATTTTTCTGTACCCAGTATTCAATGCTTTCAATCCTAGGATGTGTGATATATTGGTGTATAAGTTTACCACATCAAATGTTATCAATTGTGATTCTAGGTTCACGTTTGCGGAAGATGATTTAGAAAATCAAGATCATCTCTCACAAAGCTTTTTACTTGGCAGCATAATGGTTTTAACAAGATGTCTAGTAGGTTGCTGCGTCTTTGAGTTGGTGCATTTGGTCCTCGACAATAAGTCTGAATGTTAGGTCTTTTGGGTTTGGGCATGTTATATATTTTTGTGTTTCTATTGCTTCCTTTACCTCTCTGGATTTATGTATTTTGGGTAAACCATAAAAATTACTTTCTTTTGGGTTTGGGCATGTTATATATTTTTGTGTTTCTATTGCTTCCTTTACCTCTCTGGATTTATGTATTTTTGGTAAACCATAAAAATTACTTCCTTTGAAGTCAAAATATGTAAGATAATTGATTCTTTATCAGTTAATGTGGTGTCTTGATGATGTTCAGTTTTTATTTTCTGCATTATTTTTTTTATCTTCATTCCCATTTATTTTTGCATAAAATGTTTTGTTGCTTAGAGTTTTCTCTATTTCACTCTTATAATAATCCGTATTCATAATGACTCCTGCACCTCCTTTGTCCGCTTCTTTAATGGCGATTGTATTGTCATTTGATAAGGACTTTAATGCGTGTTCCTCTTCTTTTGATATATTTTTCTTGATTCTGGTATCTGTTTCTAATGGTTTTAATGGTGTCTGTTCGAGTGTATCACAAACCCTATCTAGAATAATGTTTCTTCATTTTAGAGGGTTGAACGGTGAGTTATTCCACACTACATCTTTGGATGTTTCATCTAAATTACTGTCTTTGTTTTCTTTGTGAAAAGTTTCTGCTAACCGTAATCTTCTATTGTAGGTTTTTATATTTTTATATCTACTAGTAATTCCTGAGAATTAGATTTCGGTGTTGGTGTAAACTTTAGTCCTTTTGATAGCAGATCAACTTCGGTCTCAGTTAGCGTTCTGTTTGATATGTTAATTACTTTCGGTTCTACTTTATTACTCTCTTTGATTGTATTATGCGATATTTGTGTTTGTATATTTACCATCGGGATTTGTATTTTTCTCCCTTTGAAGATTTGCCTCCTCCTAAAAAATAACTTCTTACGCTTTGGCCTATGTAGGTGGGGTTGTCTCTTTGACAATAATTCCTGGTTGTATTCAGGTTTCTTGAGTACGTTTGCATACTTCATCTGTTTCTATTTCTTAATTGAGACCCATTATTGTCGTTGACAATGGTTTTGTAATTGGCTGTGTAACGATCGTATCTGTTCCTCCAGTTTATTCTGTTACTTTCCCTTTTACCCGGATGTTCGATATCTGTGGTTTTTCCTGTTGGGTAATTATTAGGTTGACGTTTAACGGCTTCTGCAAAATTGATTGGTTGGTTTATAAGTTTCTTTATTTCTCCTTTGAAAGGGGTAGGTGACTTTTTTTGTTTCAGAATCTCCTCTCCATACTTCTGCTCATAATCTAACAGCCATACTTCTTTGTATCTCCATCTGTCCTTTGACTTTCGTTCCTCAGGTTACTTCCGAAAAGTCAATGGTCTATTCCCGGGTACATTGTAGTGTGGAGATGAGTAAAGAACCCGGATACAATGATACAATAGCTCCTCAAGCTTCATAAACAGCAAATAAATAACCCGGAATACAGAAAAAACAAACTAAGTGAACATTTAGACATTTGTGGTCGGAAGAAATTCAAAATACTTCCATTTTACAAACTGTATAGTGACAACACATAAGAACGTAAAGAAAAAGAGAAACATTTTATCAATGTATTTAAAGCCCAGCTAAATGCAGTCATATAAGACTTACCTCCGTTTATCACAATGAGGTCACGATATCTATGACGTCATGAAATATTGTTGATTTAATTTTTATATGTAGTTAAGCATCTGAAGATTAAACATGAAAGAGCTAATGCTTAACAGAGCTCAAGTGTTTATGTTTCTATAAAAAAATACCGGTATATTGACCCTTAACACCATATTCTGTCAAAATATCTTTTAAAATGTTTATGGACCTCCATGTCTTGCGTTTTAAACCATGTCGTCTCTCATGATCACCGCTGGTCAGCACAGGTTGGAACTCCTCTGGAACCAAAGTTGATTTTGTTAAAACGTTTGCCAGGTTACTTCCGAAAAGCCGATGGTCTATTACTCGGTACATTGTAGTGTGGAGATGAGTAGAGAACCCGAATACAATGATACAATAGCTCTTTAAGCAATATTTAAAAAGTTTCAAGATTACTGAAAACCTTTTTCATATGGCGTGAGGAGTCTCTATGGTCGAGTGGTTAGAGCATCACGCTTTGAACCATGACGTCTATCACTTCTGGTCAGCGCAGTTTCGATATTAAACATATTTTTTTTTTGCAAGTTCACATGTTCTCTTCCCGGGTACACTTTAGCCAGCTCCTCTCCTCCACCATTAAAATCTGGCCACTACCATATTACTGAAAAAATGTTAAATGTGGCGTACAAAACTAATCAAAATAAAAAATCTCAAAAGATGGCGTGAAAACACAAAAAATCAAACAAAAATTTATAACCCCCAGGTAGTTTTTCTCTCCATATGTCTTTATGATATAAGTATATCTACGTAGTATTGTCTGTATAAAAAAATGAAATACTGTTTTGTAATGATCCGATTCATTTGTGTGAAATATAAAAGTATTCGAAGACCGGATTAATTCCTTATAAGAAGAAGGAAGACACATTTCCGTTTGTATACATTGAATATAAAAAATTCAGATACCAAAGTATAAATCAATAGAATGTCCAGGACACAGATACAAATCCGGTAAAAATGGACAAACACGGACCTCTGGAAACCAAGGGGTGGGATCAGGTGCCATAGAGGAGTATGAAGGTTAATTGTTGAACTCAAATACTATTTAACCGGCACTGTTTTCATTGGTTCCAACTAAATAATTTCGTTTAATTTCATTTTGATATTACTGCTGGCTCCTGGTGGATACGACTACCCAATGTAAATGCTTACTTTCCCAATACACCGGATCCCATATCTGTATTTTCAAAAGTCCCTATTCGTTCGATAATCACTTTATTTGTAGAGTCTTAGGAACTTGCTTACTGTTACCATTTTTGTAATATAATTAAGTTCATACGACTCTACAAATAAACTGAATATTGAACACATTGGGACCAAGACAGAACAATAGAGATTTAAACATTTTCAACAGTCTTTAATGTAGAAAAATTTAATGGAAACTACATGTATGTTCAAATTTTATACAGAAATTTTATCAAAAAGTATCCAGATACACTAGCAGACGGATGGTAGTAAAATGGTCAAATGAATGTGTTCACAATGTTTTGATGTTCTATCGTGTACTTCCTCTTTTGCACCAAACACAATAGTTTTAAACTTCCGGTTGCTTTTGTATCTTATACAATAACGTTGCTGTTATACTGATTGTACGTATTGATTCCGGAAGTAAACTTTCTGAATTGAAAACAAACGTATGATTTAGTTATGTAGAAATTGAAGTGTTATGAAACGTTCATTTTTTCCCAATTCAACATGAAGAGGCAATTAAAGGTACAGTAGGTAAGGCAATTTATCAATTATGAACTTCCGGTAAAAATAAGACGCATTAAGTATAAAATCTATTTACTCGCTTCCCCTTTTGTTGCCATTATACTGGTAAGGTACAACATTTTTTTTTCTTTGTGATTAACGCCAGGGATATATCATTGTTTATCAAGTAAATCTTTCGGAATAGCTCTAATGGAAAACGTTTGTAAAAACTCGAGGCCGTGTTTCAACACTGGTATTCACCCTAAAGAATGCAGGATGGGGTGTCTTTATTTATATAAACGTATCACCTGAATGGAGACTATGATTTTCATAATTTTTCATTCATGCAGCAAGGAAATAGATTAACTTTATTTTGATGCAAAGATATTTATACCATTGTCTATCAAGTCAATCTAGTAAGAAATGACGCTTTTGGAATAGCTCTAATGGAAAGCTGTGTTTCACAAGGCACATTTACCCTAAAGAATGTCGAATGCGGTGTATTTACCTGTATAAACCCATCACCTTAATGGGGACTGATTTGCATAATTCTTCACGCATGCAGTGAGGAAATAGAACCAAGAGAATTAACCATGAAAATATGCTTTAATAATTGTTTTTCACTGCGTGTTCAGTATTATTTTGTGTATGCAGGAGTCGGTTGGGTTTTTCCGGTGAGCAATTCAGGCTCTTAATAACCTTTTGATATAAAAATATCGGGTTCCAAAATATAAATCTTCAGAATTTCTAGGATACATATTACATGTCTGGTGAACATTGGACAAACACGGACCTCTGGTGTCATGGAGGAGTAAGCATCCCCTGTCGACCGTTTACGCCCGCCGCGAGTCCACAGTCAAATTCAAATCAAATATTCATATAAAATGTCATAATAGTTTAACCCTAATTGTACCTGTAAACTCTAGTAGATAATACGATGTATTAAGATGACTAAACGACAGTAATATTTTTAAATGACTGATGGGGAATTAACAAGATGCAAAGAAATTAATTTCATACAAACATAATATCATGCAAGGTAAATTTGTCAATGTATAATATTTAACTCGTATGAACAACGTAGTTATGTTCCTTGTGGTACAGTGAAATAGATGCATAAACAATGCATCAGTTTCAAAGAAATGTGGGGCCTCTGAAGACGAGTGGATAGAGCATTGCACTGTGAACCACGAATTAGGTTTCAACAGGTTTGAGGAGGTTTCCGCATGCGGAAACAGACTGGATTCATGGACGGCCTAGGTTACGCATGCGGAAACTGCATGGGAACCTGCAGTTTCTGCGCGGAAACCTTGGTTTCCACCAAGTTTCTGCAATGCGGAAACTGTATATTTTGTGCAGTGGAAGTTTCTCACTTCTGATCTGCGTGGAGTCCTACTGGGATCAAAGTTGATTTTGTGAGATATTTTCTAATTTTCTTGCGGATGGCCGATGGTCTTTTTCTTAGTATATTGTAACCGAATGAGTGTGGCGTAAACGACAAAAAAAAGAAAAAGAAAAAACAACACGCATCATTGAAATGCATGAAGCCAAGTTTCAGTTATATGGGGGATGCAGGTGCAGGTGAAGTGCGTATTTTTTTACCTGTGCCTTATACAAATATTGAGCGATTTCTACGACATACCTGTCGTAACAGGGGACATCAGCAAAACTAATTGGTATTCCTCTGTCCTTTTCTATCATCCCTTAACAATATAACATCCTCTGAAAACTAGAGTCTTCATTAAATGTACGTCGAAGCATCTAAAACTTGGAAAAGTAATTGAAAGATGGAGAGCCCATTTGCTAACAGATGAATAGAAGGAAGCCCGTGTTGTAAATATTTAGTTACTGGTTATTAGACCTGGGTTTACTTTTTTAACCAAAGCAGAAGAGTTCCATCCGAATTTCCGCCACCATAGTATGAAACGCCCAAGTATTGCCAAGCGTTTTGTCTTCGATAACAAAGAGCCTCGCAATGTGAATTCCGGTGCCAAAATACAGAACGGTCCCAGAAAAGTTCTATAAAAAGTTGCTCTGAAAAAAATGATAAATAACTTCTAAGAAATTCGCCACCCGAAAGCGGGACTCCGACTTTTGCATGATAAAGCACCCGCTCAAGAGACAAGCATTATTACTCTGAGAAGGTTCCAATTCCTCCGTGTTCACCAGTCACCAGATAACCCCCCTCTCTGCGACTTTTTCTTTATGTTTTCCCAAACTGAAATTTCATCTGTCTGAAAAGAGATACAATTCTATGATGCCCTTGTATCTGCTTTTATCAGTATTTGAATAGTGTCCGCATTGAAGAGTATGAACTGTGTTTCCAAAAGGTTATTCAGGCAGATGGAGAGTATTCCGAAGGGCAGACCAAGTTAAAATGATCAATACATTTACCAGAAACTGTTCAATGGTTATGTTAACTGATTATTATGTTTTCCTACTTTTCTTTCATTTAATTAGAATTCAATTTTCCATAAAGACTGCAAACATGTACATGTACTCACATTCCCTGGAACAGCCGTTGACAGTTATGGGATAATGAACATATTTTATAACGGTTTTATAGCGTCAGTGCCAACATATACCATGTAAGTAACCAATAGTGTATAAGGGAATTTCCATATTCTAATTTTAGAAATGATATTCACTGGTTTTGCATAGAATATGTAAATATATTTTTAAGGGTCGGATACCGGCTTATCCAATCAGAAACCGTTTTTTAATATATATATATATATATATATATATATATATATATATATATATATATATATATATATATATATATATATATATATATATATATATATATATATATATACCATCAAGCTAAGACAATACCTTTTCTATTCAGAGAACATCCAAATGCAGAGTTGGCAGGTTCCCGCTGATTGTAGTAGATATTATATAGGCAAAACTCCTAGTGACAATCCGTATGCGCGATTCAACAACTAATGTCAACCAGTTTTGTTTGACAATTTATCATTAAGGCTACACCAATTTAATTCTTAGATCATGGAGATGTTTTGAAGAAACTATGGTACGAAGGAATGATCGATATTTCTTTTTAAATTTCGAAAAAGAATTGGTTGTATATGTCTCAAAATACATAACAAGAATCGGCACGTTTTAAATACAAAGACGTTTTTATAAATTTTGTGTTTGGTAAACGTGACGCATGTTATGCAATCGTTATATTGTTTTTCTAAACACAGCTAATGCCACTTTCCTTAAGGGGGCATTAGCTGTGTAAGCAAGAAAAATATTTCGATTTTTTAAACTTGACATTGACAAATAAGAGCGATACACATGCATTCAAAATTAATATTTCTATATAATTTGTGAAAATAAGGGCACGTACAGTGGGTATTCATATAAGATAGCAAGTGGAGTTAATCAATTGCAAATGAAAAAGTGCTAAACCTGGGTTTCCAAAGCAATTTTCACAATATATAGGAATATAAGAATATTTCTATCCTTTTTTGTTATTGTATATCAATCTTAGTAGTATTAAATATTGAAAACTCTTTTTGGTAAAAAAAAAAAAACAAACAAAAAACCCCAGAACTACCGCCCTTTAATACAAGGGTAATCTGTTGTTTTAGATCAACACGAACGAATTGAACAAATGATTTTTATAAAACCAAATAAAAAATGAAAATACATTCGCAATAATTCATAAATCAAAATGTGAAACATATGCATGCTGTGAAATGCTTAGTTATACGTGTGTCTATTTAAACCCTTTTAACCCCTGAATATCTGAGTGGTATGTTCTTTTTTATCGTTAAAAACCAGTGTATTAACGTCTGTAGGGCTGAAACGGTTAATATCTCAAAGTAATTTGATAAAGCAATACTTATTTTTAAACAGTATCAAATCAGCATACATATTTATCACAATACCGATTTGAAATACAGTTAATAAAACTCTGTGTACTTTGACTTCATAGTGATGTTGATATTGGTGTAAATAAGAAAAAAATTAAAATCTTCAGGATGTCAATGAAACATCTTCAAATTTGGTGAATATTGGACAAACACGGACCTCTGGAAATCCAGAGGTAGTATCAGGTGTTGATGTAGTTTTATCAATGTAAATAAAAAATAAATTCCAAGATACTAAAGTATAAATCTTCAGAATGTCCATGATACATCGATCTACAAATTTGCTGAATATAAGACAAACATGGACCTCTGAAAATTCAGAGATGGGATCAGTTGTCATGGAGGAGTAAGCATCCCCTGTTTATCGGTCACATCCACCATGTGTCCACAGTCAAACAGTGAGGAACAAAGCCTCATTATAATTGGATTGTTTCTTTGTTTATTGTTGTTTAACGTCACACTCAAGAATATTTCACTCATATGGAAACGTCACCAAATGCCGGTGAAGGGCTTCAAATTTTGGCCTATTCTCGGCACTTACAGCCTTTGAGCAGTGAGAGTTCTTTAACGTGCCGACACCTACTGTGACACGGAACCTCGGTTTTTTCTGTCTCATTCGAAGGACAGGAAACCAACCTGCCGCCGGTTGGACTCGAATTCACGACCTCACTATTAAGAGTCGAGCGCGCTAACGACTGAGCCTGGCCGTCTCACCATCATAATTGGTACACGTGAAAACATTTTGCTGTCTTCACGGACACTGCTGATCAAAATCTGTAATAACAATATTACAGAATATCTTGATGCTTTTATCTAGATATAGTGAAATTTAGAAAACATGGCAGGTTTGAGTCTCGTGAACTTCTTCTTGATCTGGACGCGTTTAAACTTTAGGTAATAAAGCATATCTACATTGACATATCACTGGCAAGAGTTATCGTTCTTACTTGTCATCATACATGAGTGAGTATCCCGTGAGGAATAAAACTTATTTTCTCATGCAGTCTGCAGTGAGTAGAATCATCCGTATGATAATAGAAAAGTTACTCCGTTCCCACCAAGTTATGTAAACATTATTTGAATCTATGAGTTGTAAATACTTATAGCATTATTAAGAGAAAGAAAAAAAGGGGAAATAAATATTGATACCCTTGTAGATTTGAAGACATACGGAGACAATCTAAACATTTTATTACATTCTGTGTTATTGTTCAGCAATTGACTCAACACTTTTCAAACTTATACTAAGTAAAATTGAAGAAGTACCAATCGATAATCAAAACTCAAATCCATTATAACACTACGAATTAGATGTGTAAATGGTCTCAACATGACGAACAATTGCGGATAAGACCAGGTGTCCGGAAGGAGTCAGCGTCTTCTGCTGGCATGTCACACCCGTCGCAAACGTTCCATGGAAATCTTTCTAGTCAAATTCGGTGAAAAGGTCAAGTTTGGTGATAAGGTCAAGTTCGGTGAAAAGCACGATTGGTGAAAGGGAGTCACTATCTGTGGTCGTGCTCCAGAATATTATCTAATATTTCTGAGAGGGGGCTTCATAATGTTTAACAAAATCCCCGTATCCACCATAACACTTCTTAAACAATGAATCCAAGCGTTCAACAACGTAACCTTGAGTAAGTAGTTTATTGGCTAGTCCTTTTGCTCTCAGAATAAAACATTCATAAGAAGAGCATGCCCTGGCATAACATACAAATTGTAAAATGAGAACTCAATAGGCAGGAGAAGATGGGATATTACTACTTAGAAACGTGAAGTTCTTGAAATTGAAATCGTCGCGTTTGTCATAAAGGGATGTGTGAAGTTGACTGTCCTTTCCAATCGACAGGAGTAAATTTAGGTAAGAAGCAGATGTGTTGCTCTCTGTCGTCTCAATAATCTCAAACTCAACAGGATACATCTGGCCGAGGTAATTCTGAAATTCTGAATTATTTATGGACAGAACATCGTCGATATACCCGTAAGTAAAATTGAACCGAGATGCTAACAGTTTGTTTCCTTTGGATAGCAGGGACTGTATAGATTCCGCTTCATATGAATACAAAAAGATGTCGGCCAAGAGAGGTGCACAATTAGTACCCATTGGAATACCGACAATCTGCTGGAAAACTCTCCTGCAAAAACCACGAAGATGTTGTCTATTATTTACAAACCATTGTCCCAAATCATCATAAATACTTTTGTAAAATTTCAATTCCTTAATTCGGAAATTAGACCCACTACTAATAACACCGAGTAGTTACTTTGTTTGGAGACCATGTATACAATTCTACGTTGCATTGTATTTTATTCAGAATATATTAATTATCATCCATCATTTTGGACTATTTGCATTTATTGTAACATGTTGTAAATTATAATTCCATTTTTGCGGCTTCACAATAAAACCAGATAAACATAGACAAGGTCCTTCCTGGAGATGTATATTGGTGGATCACATGCAATACGGCAATCCTCTATTTACTAGCGGCATTCAACGCCACTTTACTTTACGGCCCACAGAACCACACACTGACTATTCATCCTATCGCCAATATTCCTTCACCCCGTTCATTACATCACAACAGCGGATGCGGCTCCAGCGAAATCAACGACACGACAATGTCACATACGACAACGTCACATACCGGCACAAAACACGTTGTGATAATTGGTGGAGAAATCCTACTGGTAAATCAACGTCCGGGGACACTGCATATATTTTGCAGTGGTTTGATATAGGACGTCTATGTCAACAATGAGGAGTTTTCCAAGCGCAGCAGCCCAACGATGGATATCAACCACATTGATTCAACGCGGACGATTTCGAAATCCATGATCAACGTTAACAGTGGGAAATCGGGATTCAAGTCCATGCCATTGATTTAAATGTCTTTCCATGATCATTCCAGGAAAATTTGCTGTCATCAAAAGATGAAATCTACCACTGTGTTAGGAAATGCTACAATATGCTCAATATTCGTTCAAAACACAAGGATGTGTTTTCGCAGGAGCGAAGGGAATTATCATATGTATGACTGTTAACTTTTTAAAATTTACTCACAGATATTAATTCACATATTCAATTGTTGATATTTTCCCACCATACAGAACATGGATTTCATTAGCATGTTAATCCTCTCTACACATCATTATATTCAATACTGCCTAAGCAACTATGTACTAATATAATTTCTCAGTTATGTTCATGTTCATCTGTCTAAGATTTTATTGTTCAGAAAGTTGCTCAACACCTTTCAAACTTATGCATAATATATTATTCACAATCTACTGTCCCAAACGTTCATAAATACTTTTGTAAAATTTAAATTCTTGAGTTCGGAAATCAGACGCAGTACTGATAACACCTACTTGTTACTTTGTGGTCACATATTCATCTTGCATTGTGATAAAACAGTAAAACACTCAATGTTGACAAATTTTCGGCCCCTTGGCTTTTATCAAGTGAAAGACGACAATATCTATATTAGTTACATAGTATAAAGTCTGCACAATAAAAAGCTTCATTGCAAAATCAATACTATGAAATTGAAACATGAAATTGTAACTAATATAGCGTCTGATTTTGTCGTTTTTCACTTGATAAAGGTCATGGGGCCGAGAATTTGTGAATATTCTATGTTTTACTGGGTTTTTTTTTCATAACGATACTTCCCTTTGGAGTACATTGAATTTTATTGGAATCATCTTGCATTGTATTTTCATTGGACTTTATTATTCAATATTTGGACTACAATTTTTGATTGTGATTTATTGTTCCCTCGTTGCGACTTCACAATAAACTCAGACCAATCAGTGGTCCTTCTGAAGTTTTATTTTGATGGACCACAGGAAATACGACACGCTCTATCTGCTTACGGCTCACAGTGCCACAAACACACAATCTACTCTTCTACTCACCAACATTCCTTCACCCGTTCGTTACAACACAATACCAGATAAAGCCCCAGCGACAGCATCTACAACACGACAACGTCACATCCTGGCACAAACCTCGACCCCGTTGTCATAATAATATGAAGTAAACAAGTGACCGTCTACTAACAGTTCTTCTCAAACGTATTTATTCATCTGGTCTGGTGATACGGTAAAGGAAATTGACATGTATAAATAAATATTTGTACCGGACAATCAGTGGAAGCTGGCGATATGCGGCGGGGTTTGGCGTTATAACGGGAAATTATATGGGGGAATCCATTCTTATATATATATATATATATATGACATATCATAATAACCATTATCGTAATTTGCGATAATCCCT
Organism: Atrina japonica; assembly: GCA_030159075.1. Taxonomy (NCBI): domain Eukaryota; kingdom Metazoa; phylum Mollusca; class Bivalvia; order Pterioida; family Pinnidae; genus Atrina; species Atrina japonica. The sequence continues at coordinate 1,033,857 of BROG01000049.1, read as the reverse complement.
TAGATTGATAAAAAAAATAACTAATCGGTGTTGCGAAAAAATCCCATTTTTTAATGTTTCATCAACAGCTATTTTTAGTTATCAGAGAAGTTGTATGTTTCCAAACGATACTATGAATTTGATAAAATGGTGTTTAAATTTTATGATAGCTGCTTTGATTTTTTTAGTATCCACTTGTAGTTCAATCTGCATCTGGAATATGTATATGGAAACTGTCAGTTCCACAGCAAGGTGTATAGATAAATGTTTGATGAAACATCTGACGGATCGTGCTGAGTATATCTGTTTGTATGGAATAGCAGGAGTCCAATACAAAATTAGCAACCAAAAATAGTATCTGTTAGTGGTTGAAAAGAACGTAATACTGATTCATTACTTTACAAAATTTTGTTGTATGAAGTTTAGGAACATGAAAGTAGTATACCCATAGTTAAACCGATTGGAAATCCGTCTAAAAGACGGCACTGCGCCTTTCAGGCAAATACTATGTTGTCTAAGGCTTTGTTTGCGTTCACATATTGGTCATATTATATTTCCAGCTGTGTTATTTTAACACAAGAAGACTAGGACATTTTGATTGTTCCTTTCCGATGTCTAATTCAATGTCTTATCAACACGATTTTCGAAATGTTATTGACTTGCACTGCATACATTTTTATCATTATACAATATTGTTATTAACAATAAAAATCTTTGGCCCACGTGACAGTTTATTGTGTTTAATCCTATTATACACATCAGATATCCAAAGATATATCCCAGACCGTGTAGTATCTAAATTAACACGCCGAATCCGATAGTAGACCTCGCGAACGGTCTTTAACCCTTCAATACCCGTGGTTACATCTTGACCAACCCAAGTAAATAAAGAGTATGGTCCACCATCATAATTCGGGAATGAATATATCCAAATTTCATTTTATATTTATGTAAAATTTTAATTCTATATCACACACTCCAGAATTCTGACAGTGGTTTTAACCATTCCTTGAAATGGACGCGTCCAAATGCGGCCACAATAGGTCAATGGGTTAACCAATATCAATCAACATTCCTATAACTGTAACCGTTCAAATAAAGTGTCTTTCATTTTCGTAACAAGAGTTAAAGGAACAAACTTCTCGAAATCAATGGCATTTATAAATAGTAAGATAAGACTTTTTGAAATTTTAAATATGACAATATTACCGATGATGAAATGTCCGGTAGGACGAGAAAGACATGCGACAATTTATTTTATGGAGATGATTGATATCTAAACACTGTGCAATTTGTTTTTAGGTAAATAGTTTGTATTCGACAAGTGATCTTCATTTTCAAATATGATGCAATTCATGAATATTCATACCTACTTAAACATCTCCCTTTTATATTCTTCCCGTGACACTATTTGTAAGTTTCATATATGACTGCTATCCATATTTAGTCACTTCGCACATTCACATAACGTTTACAAAAACCAAATTATATACTTTTAATTGTCCATATTATTCACAGTCGATATATTTATGATAAACACAAAAAGACTGTATGGTGGGAACATGACTCACGATGTTAATATTCGCAATATCCGTGAATCTAAGAAGCAGTAAATAACTTTTAATGTAATATACACAATAACGGAATCTCAGATGTTATTGTAGGCTATTGCCAGTCCGCGAAATCTAAACACTGTGAACATTTCACGGAGAGAAAAACGTGAAAATAGCAAGCAGTGGAGTTATATCTCTGTACAGAAAACATACAGTCTGTAATGGAGGGGCCTCTGTGGCTGATTGGGTAGAACATCGCACTTTAAAAATCATGAAACCTCTCATCTCTGATAAACGCATGATCGAGCTCCACTTCTTTCCGTGTACATTGTAATCGGGTTATCTATTTCACCATTAAAAACTGAACGCCATCATAAACTGAAAAAATAAGTTTACAAATATATAATTGATACCAGGGCGTGTTTAATATATGGACATTTTATATACAGATGTAAACTACTCAATGACAAATTATTGACACGGGGATATCGAAAACCTCGTTTGATATCAACGTTCCGCATATTTTACGGGCGATATAATAGTCTTGTTTGCGATTACTCTGTTTCACTGTGTGAAATGTTGAGTTGCCCTTTCGTTGGCGGTTGTTGAGACGTCTGTACCAATTCTGACGAGGATTCGTTCCTCACGTGTTTCATTTGGACTTGAGTGTGGACTCACGGCGGGTGTGACCGGTCGACAGGAGATGCTTACTCCTCCATGGCACCTGAACCCACCTCTTGGTTTCCAGAGGTCCGTGTTTGTCTTTGTCCATTTTGCCGGATTTGTATCTGTGTCCTGGAAAGCCTAAAGATTTATACTTTGGTATCTGAGATGTTTTATATACCTTTTATCGTGCGTGAAATTCTTAGATTACAAACACAAGTGCATAGAAAGTAATTGGAATTAATTTTTTATTCTTGGTTCTGTCACTTGATTTCAAAGACAAACAAATTCCTATAAAAATATGGATTTTTTCTGAAATAACTAAATTTGACAATTTCATTTGGAAAATAAATTTTATTGATAAGTTCTCAGTATTACACTACAAGTAAAATCTTATTCTAAACTACGAGTTCTAAAGGGATCATTGTAATTCGCACCTACGTTTTGTCACTGCATATGCCTTATTGCTCAGTTCATGATTTATAATCTTTTATTTGACAAACTGAAATATTTCAAACTTTCACTTCAAATGTCCTGATAACCATTTTCAAGTGTGAAGAATATTCTTTATATCGATTGATTTCGACAAATTATATATGTATCATTTTATGATCAATGAATAGCAAACAACTGATATATCGTATATCTATTTGAACATAAGGATGCTTAATACATACCAGTACTGTCAGCAATCGAATCTATTAGAGTTACTTCCCTTTAATCAGTATTCTGTCATTAGTGAGGATCAGATTCGGTCTAATGTATGACATCAGATACTTTATAATCAGAATAGATATTTTTTATCGATTTGCGAAGAACAATACCTCTACTCTATATAGATATATTTCATCAAATTGAATAATTTATTATCATCAATATCCAGGAATCTCAATGCAATTTTTGTTTTTAGTTTTGTTTATAAATATTGGATCGTCCTGTCCATTAAGTAATTAGGAAATAAGATGTATACTGATTTATTAGTGCTGTAGATGTATTTGTTTTAGCTACTGGCACGAAGAATTCATTTGTTACATAACCGGTATTTCGACTCCGACAAAAAAGTTGGACAATCTGAACATTTTGGTATATATATATATATATATATATATATATATATATATATATATATATATATATATATATATATATATATATATATATATATATATATATATATATATATATATATATATATATATATAGTATTCGCGTTGATATGTCTTGTCGGAAAGTCCCGAGTTCGATCTCCGGTGTTGATAAGTTTTGACATTGACCCTTTGAACCCTGCAAGCCAAATAGACTGGTCTAAACAATAAAAAAGCCATGGATTGTCATCAAGATACGTAGGATTGAAAGGGTTAAAGGCATACTTATGTTTTCTTGGTGACGTGCATTTTAATGGGCATGGAACCGATATTTTGCTTTCGGGAAAACATTCAGACATTTTGAACGTTTTGGGACAGTTATTTATAACATACACCTTGCAAGCGGAAAGTTCAAAGTTCCGTTTCAGATATTGAAACTTACATAACACTTTAGAATACGAAGTGACTGGTTCCCGCGAAGTGTCATCGGTTCTTCTCCATTATGAATCATTCACCATTATCAAAATACCAGTATTTCGTAATATTTAGATGTTTTTTACAAATATTTAATTTTCGTGAGCATTAAAGGGGCATTAGTTGTGATGACCAAAAGAAAAAGAAAATTAGATTTTTTCTACTTTTACTACTTGTACTTGATGAACAATAACAAATAACAGCTATACACAGGCATAAAAATTCTTATATTCCTATATATTTTGTGAAAATAAGGTGTTCATATAGAATTAGGAAGGTTGAGTAAATCAAGTGCTCAACCTGGGTTTCTCAAGCAATTTTCACGAACTTTTATTGCTGTGCATACCTCTTTTTTGTTATTGAATGTCAATTTAAGAAGTACAAAAAGAGAAAAACGATATTTTTACTACACTACTACTACTACTACTACTACTACTACTACTACTACTACTACTACTACTACTACTACTACTACTACTACTACTACTACTACTACTACTACTACTACTACTACTACTACTACTACTACTACTACTACTTTTACAACTACTACTACTACTACTACTACTACTACTACTTCTTCTACTTCTTTTACTACTACTACTACTACTACTACTACTACTACTACTACTACTACTACTACTACTACTACTACTACTACTACTACTACTACTACTACTACTACTACTACTACTACTACTACTCCTGCTACTTCTACTATGGTACTCATGATACTAACCATCGTTTTATTGTTTATTTGCATATTGTAATACACATTGACTGTGGACTCACGGTGGGTGTGACCGGTCGACAGGGGATGCTTACTCATCCATGGCACCTGATCCCACGTCTTGGTTTCCAGAGGTCCGTGTTTGTCCATTTTTACCGGATTTGAATCTATGTCCTGGACATTCTATTGATTTATACTTTGGTATCTGAAATATATTATAGTATTATATTATATATTAATATACCGAAGCATGTTACCCAAATATCTTGGATCCTTCGCTCGTGTTACAATACGTACACATCGAATTTGTCTCTATTCGCCTTTCGTAGTTTGCACTTGGGTTGGAGAAGTTATGAATAATTTTTGGAGAAATTGAGATCACTTTTTACTGCTTACATCGTGACTCACCATGACTCATTTTACTGGGTCTTACTCTTAGTATTATCAAAGGTCAGTGAAGACGCTAGCAACATTACATATCATGGATCGTGAAAACTCTCTCATAAGATCTAAATGGCCTTGTTAATTCAACAAACCCCGAAACACGATGGACTTTTCTACAAATCAAAGACTTAGACCACTCAAAATGTGTCTTTAGAGATAAACAGGTTACTAAACGAATAAAAAATCAGTATAAAATGGACTGACTTATTTTTGACAGATTATGTCTAGCTTTGTCATCACTGTCACCTGATGATGATGATGATGATGATGATGATGACGATGACGATGATGATGATGATGACACTGACAATGATGGTACTAAAAACCACCATTGTGTTATTTTTATTATTATTATTATTATTATTATTATTATTATTATTATTATTATTATATTATTATTATTATTACTATTATTATTATTATTATTATTATTATTATTATTATTATTATTATTATTATTATTATTATTTTATTCATAGCTAGTATGATATTTTTATTACTAGAATAATTATGATTTTTATAATTGTTCTTCTTTTTCTTGTCGTTGTTGTTTTTAATTTTATCATAATTCATTCTATTCATAATTCTGCTACTCCACAAATTCCTAACATGCCTGACTTGCATCTTTGTTATAGATATTCTTATTGCATTTAATATCATTATCATTATAATTATTATTATCATTATTGCTATTAATATTTATCATAAATATTTATTCATGTATTCATTCTTGTATGTGTTTATATATATTTGTTTCAATATAGCGAATTATAATGAAATTAACTAATTCCTCTCCGAATATTTTGGAGATGCCGTAAACTTCGAAAAGCTATATATCTCAAGAACAAAAATATTAGATGGGTATCTTAAATGAATGTGTATATTTCACTTATCATCTCCATTTATAGTATCCGTGCACATGAGAAAAAGTCGTGGGCCTTCATGTTTCTAAATTCATTCTTCGAGATATCCGTGTATTGTCCACAAAAATGACATTTAAGAACTTACACATATTAAATTGTGACTTAAGCATGCTAATATAGTTCTCCGACCCTTGACCCTGAATCACCCTGACAGACTCTTATACTTAATTGTAAAATTTGTCAAATAATATTGTTAAACAATTGCCATCACTTAACTTATTCACCCTAACGACAGATTTGGAATTGCCCAAGTCAATGATTTATAGAGGTGTCCATTATTTATCAGAGGTTGAAGAGTTTTGTTTGTTTGTTTGTTTGTTTTTGGTTTTGCAAACCTATAACTTAATTGGTATTATATGCATGTTATTCATAGTAACACCTTTCATATATCAAAACTCTCCATGTAATCTTATAGACGTTAATCATTCCATTGACGATAAACATAAAGCATTTTGTATTGACATGAAATATCGTCTACATTCATGGTTGCATAAATCAACGTGTAT
>BROG01000049.1:970000-1022500 GCA_030159075.1 Atrina japonica | reverse complement strand
ATATATATATATATCATTCTGCATGTACGTGTTAAAAAGATTTATATACCAAGTTTTGAAATGCTTTATGAGCAAGTTACAAAATATTTGTCAGAAGATGAAAACACCCTTGTTCTTTTGTATTTTATAGGTGTGAATCATTTAGAAGTACTGGGATACTTTATCATGTCCATTTGTTTTAGGGAAACGTGATAATCGTTGGATACGACATAATTAGCATACAAGGTTCTTTTTACATTTCAATTTGTTAGATCCCTTCACCAAACGCTCGGAATGCGAAGTCAAAGCCATGGGTCTTTCGTATGAGATTTAATTCAAAGGACACATGGGTGACAAGTAAAAGAAATCCAAATACACTGACGACAATCCATAGCAAAGGTCAAAAATTTGTTGCAATTCAGCATCAAATGCTAGTGACATATCCATGTGAATATTCTTTGTGAGATACAAATTAACAATAATACATAACTTTAGATAATGCATACAACGTTTTGTTTCCCTATTCAGTCGGATATGTCTTGGTTTCAACTTGATTCCAGATTAAAAGTATCCTTCCGACTGCTTTTGTAATGTATATGATACCACATTCTATTCCGGAACTGGAACAATTTTATTGACAAATACGATCGTCTTGAAAATATGTGTAGGCCTGCCTACAAAAGTATGACTTGGGTTTCATATTTACGATATCAGTACATAACACATGTTAATATGCGGTATTTCAACAATAGCTGTTGACATATCCATAAACCTGAATAAACAATGACTTTGAATTGTACACATAATCTATTTGCATTATTTTTTTATGTCTACCAGGGGGCCTCCATAGCCGAATGGTCAAGGTATCGCACTTTGAACCATGGAATCTTTCATTTTGTTCAAGTCACAAAGAGAGTTTGCCAGTTTATCCGATGAAGATCGGTGGTCTCCTCCCGGGTACATTGTAAAAAGGTTTTCTCTTCCACAAAACTTGGTCGTAACCATGTAACTGAACAAATGTTGAGAACATTGTTCAAACTCAAATATGTCTACCATTTGTTCTGCAACAACTGGCAGAGGTCTAATCATAGACCGGTCGAAAACGGTTTCGATTACCAAGACCGGTTTACACTTGAAAAAGTTACTGAACGATCAGTTTCCGATGGGTCAGTACTGGAAGTGAATCTGGCAGCTCCCTCTGGATGAAAACAAGGTCCGTTGTACTTTAGGCTTGGCTCGATATAGATCCTTCACTGCATTGCAGTACAAAACATATGGCAGCAAGCCTTGGCGATGTATTTAATATCTATATAAATGAAGATAAAGGAACATCAGGAGTAAATACAGATGATGGAGATAGATTATCCATATACATGTAGTACTTTTATACATAGAAATATGTATGCGTGTGCGTGTGAGTGTCCGTGTATGAATCCAAATGATGTTGAAAACTACGACCCGCAGTAAACCAAGAACTGACTTCTTGTTGCTAAAAATGGTTTTAAAAACCACACTTCTTTTTGTTTTGTATGTCGTGTTTATATTTACAGCAAATATTGTTAAATACGCATGTTTAAATATGTAAACAAAGAAACATCACGTATTTCGCTCGAAGACGTATCGGCAGAAACTAGTGTCTTGAGAATTATCTTGCCTTACGTTTTACAAAACCTAAAATTTTGATACCATTGTTATGGTAATTGAAATTAGTTGGATGATGAAGCAAATATATATTTTCAATTAACACATTTTATATAACAGTATATGATGTTATTGTCAACACAAGCATATAAAAGTTATCTTTCATGACCATCCTTTCCCCACGTATACGTTTTCCTTCTTTTTTGTTTGACCCCCCCCCCCCCCGGCCTCGTTTCAGTCTTTGCTGCTGTAGGTTCATATTTAGTGCTGCCTCAAATATTTCACTCTTTTTTTAAAACATTTGTCTATGTATCCCTGTACATATTTGGTCATCATTATTTATATTTTAGTACACCCTCTTTGTTGATATTTCGTACTGACCGCAAATATATAACAAATTTCTGCTCACCTGATCTGACAGTATGACGTTGATTAATTTACAAAAATGTAAAGTGTCGCTTAGGATGACAAAGAGATACATTTTCTGTTTCAGGTGTAATTATGAAATATAATTAATCATAACCGGATTGTATTAGGAAAACCCTTTTTTATACGTTTTACATAATTAAAATATGTGTCATGTTATATATATATATATATATATATATATATATAATAGTATATATATAGTTATATATATATATATATATAATATATATATCGGTGGTACTTATACCCGGGCCTTCGTGGCCGAGTTGTTAGAGCATTGCGCTTTAAATCACACGGCCTCTCACCTCTGGTTCGAATCCCGCTAGGGTCATATCGAATTAAAAAGTTTGCCAGTTTTCTTGCGGAAAGTCGGTGGTCTTTACCCGGGTAAATCCACCAATCAAAATCGCCATCATATGACTAAAAAATTTTTGGTATGGCGTAAAACAAAAAATCAAATCAAAATCAAAAGATATATATATATATATATATATATATATATATATATATATATTAATTCATTTTTTTATTTATATATTGTTTATACTATTGTGTATGTTTACAGAAATGCTTAGCATCTTACTGCGACGTGATACATGCGGAATTTGTTATCCCTTCATTTGTTACAAAAAAATGTAAAAATATGCATGATGAATCGACATAGTCATATATACGATAGAAAAGTATATAAAGTAAAGAATATAAGTGTCTCATCAAAAGATTACAGAATTTACGACTTTAATCGGCATTTATATCCACGCTCCCCTGGAAATGGCTAAAAAAGATATTACAGTATCATTTGCAAACCCAGTCTGTGCTAAGAAAGTTACATACAAACAATGGATTCCTTTAGTTCTATGAACCTGGTTTTTTAATATAAATTTCGTAAAACGGCTGTGTCCAGCGTGAATATCTGTTCTATCTTTAATGCGTATTTTTCATAAACAATTGTTGGTATTCGAATTTTATAGTTGAAGAGCTAATTAAAAATTGATGGGTAAATTTATTTCCATTATGAACAGCTAGATTCCGACTAATCACCCTTCAAGGCCTCCTTCATACGACAGACCTTTTTTCATTCTTATTATTTTTTTCTGATGATTTAATACATCAATGTGTCACCATCGTACTAGGAGGTTTTTACATTGATCATACATAATTTGATTCAATACAAATGACCCCTTAATATTTTCTTTTCATAATGTATATTTGTTCATACTTCTTGTTTCCATCACAACTGTGACATATTCACATAGGGCTTCCATGACCAAGTGGTTAGAGCATCGCGCTTTTAATCACGATGTCTCTCACTTCCTGTCAGTGTTGGATCGAGTCCCGCTGGAACCAAGGCTGATGTTTTGTGAGAAAGGTTGTCAATTACATGCTGAAGGCCGGTCGTCTCTTCCCGGGTACATTGTAACCGGGTACATTGTAACCGGGTACATTGTAACCGGGTTCTGTCCTTCACCATTAAAAACTGGCCACAACGATAAAACTGAAGAAAACAATAGTTGATATTAACATAAAAGAAACAACATTCAAACTGCAAACATATTCTCTGAAAGACAATTTTGTCGAGTAGATCTTAATACATATTAAATTATATTTTTTACGGACGATCAATTTAACTTTACTGATTCGTTTTAATTTGCTTTGCAATTAAAATGTTTCACTAAATGAAATGTTGAGTTGCTTGTTCGATATTGGTTTTTGACGAAGATTCGTTCCTGACTTATTTTACATGAACTGACTGCGCGACTCACGAGCGACAGTGAATGCTTACTCCTCTGTGGCACCTGATCCCACCTTTGGATTATCAGGAGTCCGTAGTTTTCCTGTGTTCATCAGATTTCTATTGCCTACTGTATCTCCTGACTATTACTACTTTGATATATTTGATGTTTAATTCATTCTATGCATTGCGTTTTACCTCACACTTCATATTTCTTCATTAATCCTATGGCGGTCAGTTCAAGTGCTGAAGAGAAAACATTCAATTGCAACTTCCCACAAAATCAGCATAGGACTTAAACCAGCGCTTTATACTTTGAGACACTTTGTGAATCATTTCGTCCAATCATACAAACCACAATGGAGTGGTGTAAGACATTAGAACAGAGAACACCTCTTATATACAGTCAGGGGTGAAAAGGTTAGGCAGGCGACCAGGCAATGAACATTTTAAGATATTTTATACTGAACAAATGTAGAGTGTTTTGTCCTGACATCCAATAACGGTAGTAATCATATTTAGGAAGCGTATAAACGTAAACTCGTATATAAATGCAATGAAACAAAAATTGTATGATTTACAGAGGTTTCCACGGAACATTTGCGGCGGATGTGGCATGCTAAAAGGGGACGCTGATTAAATCCGGACACCTGGTCCCATTCCGTTTAGGATTCGCAATAGTTCCTCTTGTTCTTGTCCTCTGTCATGTGATTTGAATGGTACAAGTACTCCATTTACAGATAGCATTTGGATAGATTGTATATTTTATAACAATACAAAGGATTTGACCTAGTATTTGGAATACTACCCTCCCAAACAATTTTTGAGCTAAAGCATCACTCGATTACAAATGAACTTGTGGTGACAGTGCTAGCCTTCTTATTCCTCATCTATCTCGGATATATTTCAAAAGTTGTTTTCAATTCTATAAAATCGTATAACAGAAAAATAAATATGTTCAGTACAACAAAATACATGATTGTCGAAAAAAAACCAATTTAATGTCGCATGTAATAATACATGTAAATTTATCACTGAGTCTAATCGTTTGCTTGGCCTTCAGATTGCTGAAATATATTTCAAATTCAACATGACATGGTTATATTTAGTGTCATGTCATAAACATGACGACCTGTGTCAGAGTGCGCTTGTATTTCCGTCAATGTCATGAACTGGAATTTGCGGTTTTCATATGTGCTCTAATGATGCTATTCTCTTGTTGTATTGGGCTTTCTACCTTTTGTCGAGTTACAGGACTCTTTTTCTACATATTTGTGGAAACAAAACAACAACTTTCAGTACACATATGAATGATATGGATAATGCGGTGCTGGAATGAATCGTAGTTGAAATTAGGATTCAAATTCTGAATCACTAACAATGCTCAAATCAACCTCAATCCTGCGATCTGCTTTCAGAGTTTATCTGATGTTAGATAATACTGGTATGTTATTTGATTTGATTTTTTCGCCACATTCAGCAATATCTATCAAAGCTATAGGATGATGCCCAGTTTTAATAATGAAGTAGATAATTCGGTCACAGTGCTTCTACAGGTAACTAGCATACTACCCCAGGTAATCAGTCTAGTTTTTCATTTGTATGCAAAAGCTACAGGCTTTAAGTGAGAAACCGCAAATTATTACCTGTATTATGGAATAACAACACTGCAGTGACACGAGACTTCGGGTTTAAATCTCATGCAAAAGACATACTTGTTTTTGTCCCGCAAAAAATATTATTTACATATGGACGACACAGCCTCTGTTTGAAGTGCTATGAATGTTTAACCATGCTATGGTCGTATTTCAGTTTGATGAGTGTTTTTGTGTCATTTGAAAACCTTTGGTTTTGACTTATCAAGCGATGTCAAGGGAGCAGTAAATATATATTGTAAAAAAAACACAGATTCGGTCTGAAACATCTAGATTCCTAGTCGAAAACTCTATTGCTTAAGGAATACAAAAATTTTACTTTTTAAGTAACAATAAAATCAATTAGATTTTAATTGAAATACCAATATGAAAAATAAGGTTTTCTTAAAAATTAAAACCTTTCAAATTTAATTAAACGAATTACGTGGGACAAAAGAAAAACATTATCATATTATAAAATGAACGCATTACAATGAATACGGCTTTCAATCATTCATAAAAACGACGGGTAATTAATTTCTTAACTGTAATTAATTGTTCTAACAACCATTTTCACTAAAGATGACAAAGCTGGCCTACAGACATCGTTGCTCTTTTATTCGTATATCACTTGTTGACCTGCTGGCAAGACACATATGCAAATATAAAAATCCTGGTTTTGTGCTAAACACAAATATGAACACAGATACATACCCATGTATATGTAAATTGACATGTAAATAACATAATTAAGTACACTGAATCAGTTTAAAACAATCCAATGCCCGTTCCATAACACGATATTAGACGTTGTGTTTTAAACCACGCCGACTTGACGACTATGCGGGGTTAAATCGAGGGAACGCTTTGAATAAATTGTATGGATTTGTTTCGTATTTGTTTTACATCCAACCTATATTGTTTCACTTACATGGAAATGACAGTAGTGCTACAAATTTTGACTTGTGCTGTGACCTAATGCCAATGTAGTGAGGATGTTTGTACGTGCCACACATTCTGTGAAATGGGACGTCGGTTGTAAACCGTATACGAAAGTCCGAATATGTGGATGAGTTGGGCAGTATATTCGCGGAATGTCAATGGACTTTCCCCGATTATTCTTCAATTATATCAATGAAAAATGTTTGATTGTGGCGTAATCTACGATGTGAAAAAATTGTTGAATAAATGTTTGTGTTATGGAATAAAATACAAACTTTTTCGAAGCCAACGGTACAATTCACGCCCTCATGTTTCCCAATACATCTTATACTCTCCATTTGTCCTTTTCTACTGAAAATTTAAGGAATATACTTTATACAAGAAAAACGAAAAATCCTAGTTAGGTTTGTTTTCAGTTAGTTTTGTGATGAAGTGAAACTTCACTTTACGTTTTGTAGTCATTCATTTTTTTCTGAATTGCTTGTTCACATTATTCCCCAAGACAAAATGAAATAAACTTCGATTCAATTCACTCGTTCCCGTGTTACTCCAGGAAACTACTATTTAGTCTTAAGCTTCTCGTTATATGAGTTTCATGTGTGGATTTATCAAATTACGACGTCGCTCGCCTTCGGTAATTTCATTTTGAACCAGGATAATAAAGACAAATGACATCGCTGTCAATTTCAAACTGACCATTATTGCATTGTGAGATTCAAAGGCGTGAAATTTTGGCGATTGAAAATTTGCCAGTTTTCTCATTTGCATGATTAATTGGGACGTCCGTAAATTGATGTATATTCCTGTCAGGACTCTGATGTATATATATATATATATAGATAGATAAATAGATAGATAGATAGATAGATAGATAGATAGATAGATAGATAGATAGATAGATAGATAGATAGATAGATAGATAGATAGATAGATAGATAGAGATAGATAGATAGATAGATAGATAGATAGATAGATAGATAGATAGATAGATAGATAGATAGATAGATAGATAGATAGATAGATAGATAGATAGGATATAGATGATAGATAGATAGATAGATAGATAGATAGATAGATAGATAGATAGATAGATAGATAGATAGATAGATAGATAGATAGATAGATAGATAGAGATAGATAGATAGATATAGATAGATAGATAGATAGATAGATAGATAGATAGATAGATAGATAGATAGATAGATAGATAGATAGATAGATAGATAGATAGATGGATAGATAGATAGATAGATAGATAGATAGATAGATAGATGATTGATAGATAGATAGATAGATAGATAGATAGATATAGATAGATAGATAGATAGATAGATAGATAGATAGATAGATAGATAGATAGATAGATAGATAGATAGATAGATAGATAGATAGATAGATAGATAGATAGATAGATAGATAGATAGATAGATAGATACATACATACATACATAGATAGATAGATAGATAGATAGATAGATAGATAAATAGATAGAGATAGATAGATATAGATAGATAGATAGATAGATAGATAGATAGATAGATAGATAGATAGATAGATAGATAGATAGATAGATAGATAGATAGAGATAGATAGATAGATAGATAGATAGATGGATAGATATAAATTGATTGATAGATAGATAGATAGATAGATAGATAGATAGATAGATAGATAGATAGATAGATAGATAGATAGATAGATAGATAGATAGATATAGATAGATAGATAGATAGATAGATAGATAGATAGATAGATAGATAGATAGATAGGATAGATAGATAGATAGATAGATAGGTAAATAGATAGATAGATAGATAGATAGATAGATAGATAGATAGATAGGTAAATAGATAGATAGATAGATAGGTAAATAGATAGATAGATAGATAGATAGATAGATAGATAGATAGATAGATAGATAGATAGATAGATAGATAGATAGATAGATAGATGGATATATTGATTGATAGATAGATAGATAGATAGATAGATAGATAGAGAGATAGATAGATAGATAGATAGAGATAGATATAGATAGATAGATAGATAGATAGATAGATTGATTGATTGATAAATAGATAGAACGATATATTAGATCGATAGATAGATATAATAGATAGATAGATAGATGGAAGAGATGGATGATAGATAGATAGATACAGATACATACATACATACATACATACATACATATAGATAGATACATAGATAGATAGATAGATAGATAGATAGATAGATAGATAAATAGATAGATAGATAGATAGATAGATAGATAGATAGATAGATAGATAGATAGATAGATAGATAGAGAGAGAGAGAGAGAGAGAGAGAGATAGATAGATAGATAGATAGATAGATAGAAATATTCTTTTAATTCAACTGAGAATTCCATATCACTCAATGTAGTTGAAATATTTGAATTTTAATTTTTGAACTTTGAATATTGTTTTGTATCACAATCAATAATTTTCGGTTATATGATGACGGCTAGTTTTTGATACGGTGGATGAGAGAAACCCAATTACAATATTATTAGGAAGATACCACCGGTCTTCCGCAAGTAGGTCTTCCGCAAGTAAATTCACAAAGATTAGTTGATGCCCCAGCAGGGCTCGAACCTGAGTTGAACAGAGGTGTGATACTTTATGACTTAAAGCGCGATGTTCTATTCACTCAGCCACGTAGACCCTTAAAATATGTGAAAAACTGACACAATTTGTGATAATGCAGACGGAGAACTTTTCAACATAAAAAGAATCTCCAAATTGTATTCATACTGTGTTCTAGAAATTCAAGATTTACTCTATACCCTTTCAAGGAATTCGTATTGCCATTTTCATTTATAGTTGTTAGCGTAACCTCTGTGGTCAAGTGATTACAGTAGGTGCTTTTAACCTTGACATACACAGGCCATATTCCATTTTTTAAACTGTGATTATAAGATAATTTTACCAGTAAAATTGCATACGACGCGTTTAAATTACCCAAATGCACAACGGATTACTAACCCATTGCTCGAAAATGTATGTTTATATATATATATATATATATATATATATATATATATATATATATATATATATATATATATATATATATAATATTCAATCTCTTTTTAACTTGTTAAGCACATGATCCTACCCGTTTTCTGCCATCACCATATAATTGATTTTGACAGGTCTAGGAGTTGCTTACTCATCCTTGAGATCCTACCTCTGGATTTCTAGAGAGAGAGAGAAAGATAGATAGATAGATAGATAGACAGGTCAACAGGAGTTGCTTACTCATCCTTGACACATGATCCTACCTCTGGATTTCTAGAGATAGATAGATAGATAGATAGATAGATAGATAGATATATAGACAGGTCAACAGTAGTTGCTTACTCATCCTTGACACATGATCCTACCTCTGGATTTCTAGAGGTCTGTAGGTTTTGTTTTATATTCACCAAATTTGTATATTGCCTCCCTGGCATCCTGAAGATTTATACTTTGG
Source organism: Atrina japonica (assembly GCA_030159075.1). NCBI lineage: Eukaryota > Metazoa > Mollusca > Bivalvia > Pterioida > Pinnidae > Atrina > Atrina japonica. Next base: position 1,012,644 of record BROG01000049.1, on the reverse strand, counting down.
TATCGGAGATTCGTATATTAGTGTGGCATAGGATACCATTAAAACGAAAATAATTGTAAAATATATGTATATGATACATAATGTTATTTACTATATTTAATTATTTATTGAGTACTTTTAAAAGCAAAAAAGAAAAGTCAATGGTCAGAGATTGAAATCTGAAATTAATGTTGTTGAAATTGATTTAGTGTCAACGACATCCAGTAATATATGCCAATGGTACTTGTTGTCAATTTGTATGCCATAGAATTGATAAAGTCGATATAAAGAATATGAAATATTTTTTTGTCAGTTATACGCCAGAAAAATGATATAGTCAATATAAAGAATATGAAACATCTTGAGAATCGCCATCCAAAATCATTTCTTTCCTATTAACATTTTTAAGAGTTCATATAACAGAAAGGGTGTCAAATTATCGAACGTTATATCAAATAATGTTGAGATTAAATCATATTTCAAAAAGAATGAAACATATCATATTTTCAACATTGACATTCTGACGACTTCAGCCGTTGCACGATAGCAATGCATTGTATAAGACAGGCACATACAAAATAAGTGTTCCTTAGCAGAGCCTTTCGTAGTTAATGTGAAAGTAAAAGGACTATCGGGTGGGAAGTAAAGTCTAAGTGGCCTTTGTGGTAGACATCGTGGTAGCATCTGAAGGGATTCCCACAACAATGCCATAAGTCTGTAACATAGCAAAACGACCGCACACTTTTAAATTCCAACAAATATTTAACTGTTCCTAAAAATACAATCTTAAGAAACTTATGCGTTTTTATAAGGAGCATTTTCAAAAATGTAACAGAAAATAGTTAAAAATACAAAAAACCGTTAAGTTTAAACATACAGTAAAACCTTTGCATACTTCAACTAAATTAAACCTGTGTATAAGGCTACCTTGGGTGACCCCTATAGCTAAATTTACCAAAGGATTGAATACAAGTGTTTTACCAACTTAGTACCACTTCAATTGTATATTTGTACCTCTATAGGAGAAACATTGCATCAATGATGACTGAGACACCACTACCAATCAGTGACAGGATAATGTCGATGCGACTCCCTTTGACGAAGAACAACTCGGCGACATTCATCAGTGTGTACGCACCAACTTTGACCAATCCTGATGACAAGAAAGAGGAATTCTACAACCTACTAGCAGAAACTCTTCGGCGTGTTCCCCGTACCGACAAACTCATACTGATGGGAGATTTCAATGCTAGAATAGGGAGCGACTAAGTGCGGGACTGATCATCAGATGACAAGATTCAGAAAACACATCAAACAAGGAGCAAAGAAGCCATCCAAGCTCAACACCGCAAAGCTGAGATCTATAAAGGAAAGAGAGATTCTAGCAAAAGATATGAACGATGCCTTAGACAGATTTGAGATAGAGGAAGGACATTCCATAGATCAAGAATGGACAGCTCTACAACAAGTAGTCTACAACACAGCAAAGGAATGTTTAAGGAAGTTTGGGGACCCCAGAAAAAAGGACCTGTACAACTGAAGTCAGCGGACGGGTTGGAAACAATCTCAGACAACAAAAAAAGTTCTGGCTAGATGGAGAGAACACTTCCAGAAGCTCTTAAATGTTCCCGGAGAGATTCAGACTAAAGGCCAAGATGGCAGAGCCCCCGGTGAAGATGGAATACCCGCGGAAGTTGGAGGTACCAAATTGCACCAGCTGATATGCAGTGCATGGGAAAGGTACAGTTCCTTCGAGGAATCTCTCTGCTTCGCTAGGATCTGCACAGTGTGGTTTTCAGCCTCCGACAGTTACAAGAAAAGTGTATCGAGCAGGACCAGCCACTGTACTACAGTTGGAAGAACAGGTCTGTGGCAGCTGCTGAGGAAGTTAAATTGAGTCTGGCCAAAGTCAGCGATGTATGGTGTCTAGGGACAAGGGAGCTCGCAGATGACCTGTATAAACATCAAGAAAACTGAAGTGCTATACCAACCAGACTCTTCAAGGTAAATAAGGCCAGTTTCAGAGACTCTGGAACAACCATACCTTGAAGGTGAAAGGAAAGATGACCCGTCATATCCATCTCTTGTATACATCGTTTACACTGTATATATTGATCTAAATTTACCAACAAGGATACTGAATTAACACCCAGTGTTTTCGATGGACCAACATTAGTACCCCAAAACAGATCTGTCTCCAGCTTAGATGGTAGTAGGAAGAGAGGCAGACCCCGACTATTTATCCAAAGAAATTGTATATTTGGCCAGAGTTGTGTACAGTACATTTGGATACTTTGTATGCGACAGTTAGTAGTAGTAGTTATTAGTTTTATTTATTTTATATCTGTTTAGTGATTTATAAATAATTATAGACAAATGTTTAAACAGTTGTAATGTATTTTCGGTTTTTTTTAGAATTTGAATGGGATGATGTTAATGATGGGTATATTGATAGGTTTGAAAAAAATCAATTTTTGCCAAAAACACTATCGATGGAACTGATTTGGGTTTAATAACAAGTGTGTGACACGTTGCAGACGACGATAGCTCAACACCGTCGTTGCATGCAACCCATAAGATTTTGTATCACCACTTGTTGAATGGCGTTCCATTCTTGTACTAGGAAGGCATCCAGTTCCTCGGTGCTTCTTGTTTGGATCTGATGGCATGAAGTACGGATCTGTAACTCATTCCACATATACAAAATGTGATTTAGGTCAGGAGATTGGGCTAGCCAGTCCAAACTAGTAAAACACTCTTTTTGAAAGTACTCTGTGGCGACATTGGTTGTATGAAAACGGGCATTATCGTCCATCAAAATGAACCCATCAACAACTGCACCAGCATACAGCCCTCAGCTTACTTGGATATCGAGAATCACACCTCGATACCGCTGGGAAGTCATTGTACCTCCGTTAAGGACAACGTGGTCAGTGCGTTCTTCCCAACTGATTCCATCCAAGACCATTATTTAGGCTCCGCTATGTCGGTCGTATGCAGCAATGTTTGGAGAATGAAAACCTTTGCCATACTCTAGCACGCCTATCCGTGTAGTATATGCATTACCATGACTCATTGCGCATATTTTGGGTTGCAACAGAGACCCCGGACGCATTTTGAAGATCAGGAGAAGTCGGGTTGAAGTTGCAAAAACGGTTTTTCCGCTCACGTATAACAACGAAATTATCATCTGCCGCAGAAGTAGCCCTTCTTTTGCCCACAAAATGTCAAAGTGTACCATTGTGTTTGAACCTCGCCCAGTCTCTTGCAATAACCGTACGGAGCACGCCGACCTAACGATGAAGAGCCCCTTGCTTCACACTTCCAACCGCCCGCCATATTTTCCTATCCGAAAATTACATTGTAACATTCGCATTTGCCGTATTTTAGCCATAAACATTTAGTATTCCAAGTGAAAGTCAAGACTGAGTACCCTTTACATGTAATGTACATGTATGCAACGTAAAATAAACACTATGAAATACAGGGTCACCTCGTTTACATGACTTGCACGAGGAAATTGCCCGTCACCCAAGGTTATGTGTACACTGGAGACATCCTCCATGCATCACTAAACGATTTCCAATGAAAACATCATGAATATATATAATGTAGACTCCCCAATGATGTGTGGGAAACTTGGTGCTTAACAATCTTTGAGTAGTATATATTTACATGAACTTCCAACAATCGATATCGCTATTCTAATCAGTTTGTCTGTATGTTTTAATTATGGTTAACATCACATCAAGATTGTTTTCATTTTTATTGAGATGTCACCAGCTTTAGATGAAATGCTCAAACTTTTGACCTTTGCTATGGACTGACGCCAGTGAGGGTTCTTTGACATGTACGTGTCACGCCTTCCGTGACAACGGACCTCGGTTTCCAGCCTCATCCGAAAGAAACGTTACATTCACTGCGTGTGCCGAGCGCTTGGCGAATTAACAGTCACAACCATTTTAAAGACGTTTCTATGACCCTGTCTGGGAATAGAACCCGGGACGTTCCGCTTGCGAGTCGAACGCTCTATCACTAGACAAGCGCTGGTATATATGCAACATATGCATGATTGCTAATATATGCGTGTATGTGTGTATGAATGTGCGTTTGCGCGTGTATGCATTTGCGTTTGTATGTATACATTTTCTTATTATAATTATTCGTTTCAGTAATATTTTCTCCTCCTTAAATTTCTTCATTATCCAGTGTTTTGTGTGTTGTATTTCCTGTCCAGATGTATAATCTGAGTTTTCGTCAGCTCACAAATGTTATATGAAATAAATAATTCACAAATGATTATTGACATACGTCTATAGCGCACCTAAATATATGGTCCTTCAACTGCATGCATCTATATAAGTTACAAATTACAAGTTCATACATTGTAGTTTCTCTCATGGTTCACAGATGTTTTTTTTTTTAAAGTAGGGTGTTGACAAGCTACATGAGTTATGACGTCACAGTGCAATTAATGACGTAGAACTTTTTTTTACCGTGAATTTTGTTGTCCGATTCTAAAATCTTATCTAATATTAATAGAAAACAAAGTATATGCTATATCTTTTTCTACATATGTTTTCTTTGTATGGTCCCTTCAATTTTTGAAAATACTTTTCTTACGGGAATCTTTGTGTTAGCCATGCCATGCCAATACATTGGGTCATCTGGGTAACCGTTTTATTTCTCCTGCCAAAAGAGTGGTTTGAAGGGAATAACTTCCAATTTATAATATGACGTAATAAAATTAATACACATAATCAATCTCCTACACGGGGTTGTCAGCCATTGCACTCCTCAACAATCTCTGTCAACGTCTAAAAAGAAGTCCCAAAACACATGGTCATGTAAACCACAGAATTATAGCCTGGTGTCCTGACTCACTGATGCTAATGCTGTCATATATAGACGAAGTATGATTGGGCCAGGATACAGGCTAACAGAATGTACATAAAACAAAATTACACAGAGTAAGGAAACTTTTCGCAAATAAATATAGTCCCTTTATTTATACCCATTTAAAAAAAGTATTTTCTCCCCAAATAGTATTCTTTCTATGTCAGCACTAAAGATATATATAAAAAGACCGATAACTTATAAGGAGCAATATCTAGAATTGATTCATATATATTTGACAGAATCTGGCAAAAGTCGAGACTTTGACAGAGATTGTTGAGGAATGCAAGGACTGACAACTCTGTGTAAGAGATAGACACTTAATACTATAATAGTAGGAATGCTACGAAAACATGACTTTCGTATGATTTTACATTCATTTTGAGCAATAAACGGTCCCTATCTTTCACGTCCGCTTTCAAACTTCAACAGACGGCCGCCATTACCTATGCAAAATTCCTTTAGGGATAATTTGAATGTGAATATCAAGAACAAAACGGATTAATTTATTTTGTCATGGACATGGATACATTACTCAGTATTCATAGAATACCACTACGTTAAATCTAAAAGGTATATTTCAACCATTTTATTTTAATTAGCCAAGACTAGTGGACACAGTTAATCTAAATTACACAATAATGTACCATAGGCTGTAGCACATGTCAATTTTTGTAGCACTTCACAACGACATTTACAATTTGTTGAAAGCTATCTCAACAATCGTGAAATTAACTCCCATAAAATAAATAAACAAAAACATAAATATTCTACATTATAAATTCTAAATTATTTTCTTACTTCCACCCTTCAATAATGATAATTCTAAAATATAGGTGTTTGTTCTGTAGTTGGAATATGTCCAATAGATTCAAATAGGCGTGGTATTGTTTATTAGGTCTATTTTCAACGTATATTGAGGCCAATAAGGTTCCCGAAGATCCTCACCCTCTAAAAGGAAGAATAATGTCTTTTCATTCCATTAGAGTAATTGATTATTGATTTTTAAAAACTCAAATTCGCTGCTTTCAACAAATCTCAGTAGAATGATTATAAAAGCTGATATACTTATCTTGGTGATAATAGCCCCATTTTATGAAGTTCGTGTATTGGGTCGATTTGACAGTAATTGCTTGTGTTTATAAATGTGTACCTATGTATAGGGTTCTCCCCAACATCTAATGCACGGTGTATGCATTCTTTGTGAATGTTAACCTACATGCAAATGTCGGTTCTGTAATTTGAAGAATATAAGAGAAAATAAGGTAACACGCATTAACCCCTATGTAAGTCATATGACGTTGGTACGAATATATTTCATAAAGACATGCAAAATATTATTTATGATGTAAAGTCGACCAAACGTTGTCTAGACAGTTTAACATATCTCTAAACTTAAACACCTTAAGATTACAGAATGCACGTGAGTTTGCAGGTGAACCAAAAAACAACCAAGAAAACAATAAAAACATTCATTCGACACCAATTTTCCAGAACGAGACAAAACGCAGAAGTTTTACTATAAGTTTGCAACTCCGAAAAAAGGATTATGTTTTCTTGTATAAAACACGGTAAACCTAGGTCGGTACCGTGAAAATATAGTTCCAATACCCCTCTATGTGTCAACATACAGACATGTATGTGTTAAATCATGGTTGAAATAATTCTAAAATAATTTCGCTGGGTTTATGAATCAGTAATACTGCTTTGACATCACATTTGTTCGCTAATTTCTTCTGTCAGTTGCGGGTTAATAATAAAACGAACAGGTGCCCGATCGCATCGCGTGTCCCTGCTCGTTTACACGTATTTTGCCTGTGATCTTTAAGTCATTGGAACAGGTAACGCAGTGCAGGGTATTGTTTTACTGATTTTTTGGCGGTGTAATCAACATAGAAAGAAATGATACACACTTGTCGGTAAACAATCACGATCAACCGATGTTTACGAGATGACACATTGATTACTTATCTATTTTGCTCATCAGTAACATAGTATACTAATTTTGATTCATTTTAGAAAGGAAAAAGAAACTTATAGAATTTTCATATAGGGAGAATATATAAATATCAACATCTATAAATATCATAAACATAATAACAAAGTTATAATGCTCAAGACAATTGTTTCTGTCATTTATCATCAGTTGAGCTCCAATTTTAAAAAGATTTTCGAAATTGAAAGTGCAACCGGTATAATACAATGCCAAAAAAAATGCATAGCTATATCCTTCTAAGAGTAATCACTGCAAAAAGATGAATATATTTCCCCAAACTGGCATGGCATAATTAATAATAATGTGTGAAATATATAATTATATCGAAATATATGATACCAACAAGATGTACAGACTTTTCTACATTTCTTACATATTTTCTAAGCTTATTGTTGAACGTATAGTATATATGGTAAATATTCAAAGCAGCGGCATTTGATATACTTTTAGGTGCCTAAAGCTTTTTCTTATTATTTTCAAGACCAGATGTAGACCAAGGTATACCGATTAGATAAATATTATCCAAATTTATACATAAATATTTGTGACATTTAAGAATACATAACGCATTAACCTGTAAAACTTTACATTCAGGACATATTTTTTTCACTTAATTTGTATTTTCTTTAAAGACAATTACAAGTATTTATTTTTACGGATTAAACGGATACATTATGTATATTTGTTTTCGTTTATTGTTACTCCACTCTACATTTTGCATTATTTTTTTAAATATCATCATGTTATGTGAAATTTGAAGTAACGTTTACTGTTGCCGGTAGTCACAAAGGTTTTAATTGATGATAATATTATTGTTTTGCAATGCTAAACACGAGAGACAAGTGCGCGTATAAAATAAAACTATATAGCATTCAGTTGCATTACTTAATGATTTGAATAATTATCAAGCAATTATGCATTTAATAGATAGATCGACATCTGGTATACTTATATGATTTGATATAAAATGCCTCTGTTTCCGTCAATAGGCAGGGATGTTTTATTTTTTTTTTTCGTTGTTACTTTTGCATTTTTATATGAGTTACAATAATTAAACTGCAAAATATGATTCTACATTATAGACAAATCGTAAAAGTGTTAATAGAAAGCAGTAATTTAGCCGTTCAGTAGTATGATAAGTCAGTAATGACGTTAGGGGGAATATTCGGTGTACCTGTACACTGCGTTTATAGATACATATATATGTAAAGTTACAAATGTCCCGAATAGCTAGAGGTCAGGTCAGGAGTCACAGAAAAAAATATCAGCACCTGTCCAAATCTTGTGACATTTTGTGTAACCTTTTGTTTGCCTCAATGGTTTTGTACGTCCACTGTCTCGTTTCATCTCTGTATGTTTTTACTATTAATAATGAAACTTAGGTACAGTGAATCTGTATTTACTCCTTTTGTTTCATTTTTTTAATATCTGTCCATGTCATATATTGATGATGTTCCCATTATTACACTTGCAATATAATATGAATTATTCAGAGCAGAAGCTAGTCGTATCATTGTATTTAATACGAAACTAAATTATATGTTCAATTCGATACATGATGCTTCTGTATATTGGTATATTTGTATACAAGCAAATAAGCGAACAAAATTCAATGTAAATTGATAATTAAAAAGATATATACCATGGTGATTAAGTGAAATCATTCCAGTTTATTTATAATTTGTGGGATTTCAATTTTCTATCAATAGTACTATATTCGGGTATTCATTTCTATTACTGCTGTGTGTTCAATTTACCTCTTCTTTGGTCATCTCTTTACCACTCTCCTTTCAGGCCGGGCATTATGTCGGTATCTTTGACTAACCATTGAAAGACGTTTTCCCTTACTATTTCATCGCGCAAAGAGCAGGAGACGTATATGCACGGTCATTCAGCACCATTCCACAAAACATATACATTGGAGTTTTCCTTTTTAGTTTTTATAGCATTTTCTGCCAAGTTTATATCGAAATACCATGTTTAAAGCTTTTCGGACAAAAGTGTGTGCCAAAACATCTAACCACATTCCCCTTATATATTTATATGATTATATTTTAAATAAGGTATTTGATATTATTTGTTCACCTTTGTTTGTACTGCCACTTCCCCTATGTATACATACACATAGATAGATAGATAGATAGATAGATAGATAGATAGATAGATAGATAGATAGATAGATAGATAGATAGATAGATAGATAGGTAGGTAGGTAGGTAGGTAGGTAGGTAGGTAGGTAGATAGATAGATAGATAGATAAAACGATTCATACATACATACATCCGTCCATCCGTCCGTCCATCCATCCATCTACCCATCCATCCATCCATCATCCATCCATCCATCCATCCATCCATCCATCCATCCATACATACATACATACATACATACATACATACATACATACAAAAAAAGATTGGAAACGTATTACAATAGGCAGGATTTTATTTACATTGCTGGCGGTTATATTTTGTTACATGTTCTGGGATACAACATTATTAAGGGGAAATGTCAGGGGTTTTGTGCAGTAAATCTAAACTATGATAAGCGAAAGTATCTTAGCGTTAGTCTCAGATTGATGCGTATGACTAGAAAGTGTCGCAAACTAATTTCTCCACATGTCGCCGATGGATAAATCACAACCTATAATTGCTAAATAATGGCGTATATGTTGAACGTACAACTAGACTAAGATTTACTTAATATATACATAACAGCTAATGAAACTTCGATTACCGTGCCCTCATTGATTGCACTATTGATTAATGTATTTAATATCGTTCTAAACACAAAAAAGGAGGCGGACAAAAACGTTCAATAGTTCATCAGTAAGGTTGTCCAGACAATAGCTTCCTGATACTTCTTGGTGTGACCAATTTAATAACTAATATAATGATTATGTAGAATGAAAATTTCTTGTATTTAATATTATTCAGGTTTCTTTTATCAATCAGATTTGTAATATATACAGGTCACAGATATTAAAGTATTAATCTTAAGGATGTTTAGAGAACAAGATACACGTCTGTTGGACATTGGAAAATCCGGTTAGAGGAACAAATAGGAAAGTTAAATCAATAAGTAGCTTTGCTACATTTTTCTTAATATGTACTTCAATAAAATGAAAATTCTTTATCTCTTCTTTAAAAAGATGTACATACATTAATATGGCAGAGGTGAAGTAATTTTGTTTTTCTCGTTTCAAGTTTTCAATTATAAATGGTCCTCAGACAAATACTTTTATACTACAGATATATGAAGGCTGATAAATAATCAAAAGTTTATAATTATCGTTATTATTAGTAGTAGTATTCTTATTATTATTATCATCATCATCATCATCCTGGTCATCATCTTCATTTCTATTATTATTATTATTATTATTATTATTATTATTATTATTATTATTATTATTATTATTATTATTATTATTGTTGTCGTTGTTGTTGTTGTTGATGATGATGATGTTGTTATTGTTGCTGCTGTTGTTGTTGTTATTGTTGTTATAATTATGCAAATATTCGAATCATTTCGCAGTAAATATTCGTTGTGTTTATATTTTGTTATTGCCTAGCGATACAAATATAAGATAAATTTCAGTATCTTCACTCTTTTGTCTTCATTTTTCTACATTTCATATCAAATGGTAATAATACATTTTACTGTCTGCTTATTTATTTCATTTTATAATATTAATTACGAAATTTCTTTTATATATATATATATATGTAAAGTCTCTACATAGTATAAAGCGATAAAAACAAATGTAATACATCATTAATGAAAAGTTTATAAAACGATACTGAATAAGAATCGGCATGTTACTACAATACTGAGTAACGGGGAAGACGTTCAACGTGGTCGAATTTGTGATTTTATTTACAAAATGTCTCACTTCAACTCAACAGGTGTTAGAACCCTACTGAGGCTACTGAAGTTTGTTATGTGAGAAAGTTTGCCAGTTTATTTCCTGAAAGTTTGTGATCGTTACCCAAAAGAGACTGAAAACGAGTTTTGTTCCCTTTATTGAAGTAGATGACCACCTTTAAACTAAGTAATTTTCTTGTTAGCGTGATATTAACAGCATTGTAACAATCAAACAAAATTGCAATTTCTTCAAACATCATCGTTGTTTTTTGTTTTTTTAATGTTTCTTGACTCCACATCCATTAATGTTTCAGTCATTTGCTGGCGGAGTGTGTCAAATGGTTGTTGAGGGAACCCGGTTGCAATTGACCCGAAAAAAAAACCTGTATATCAGTTAGGGTTAACGAGGAGCTCGAACCTCCGTTGATAAGAAGAAGAACATCAGGATTGAAAGCGCGATGCTCTAACCACTCGGCCACAGAGATTCATATAATCGTGATTATATGTTACGTATATGTCCGGAAAAAAACTATTATCTGTATGTGCATCAACGTGCTTATTCTGATCAAATATACACCTTGAACTAAATAAACAAGTCGACAACGATTTTGTTCGTATGTACGATTTGTATAAAATGTTGCATGGTCATATTTTGTGATATAGTCAGTAATATTTTATTTTTATGTAAAATAATAATAATGGCAAATGCTTTAAATGACGTAAGCTGTGTATTTTCAAAACTTTTTCTTTCTTTTTTACTGCTTAGATTGATGTAGAATATAAAAAATGATGTAGAATATAAAAAAAATTAAATTCCTATATATTTTGTGAAAAGTGCTTGAGAAACTCAGTTTGGCAATTATTTGTTTGTAAATGGTTAATGTTACCTTACTAGTTGTATATGCATACGATACTGGACCGTACATTAGTTTTACCACACGTATAGGAATGCACGAATTTATATGTACAGAGTATTTTTTATTTGTTATTGTACATAAAATTAAGTTGTAAATACTTTTTTTTTTTTTATAAAACACAATAAGCTGAACATAATTATATAGATGTTTTTTTCCATGGTATTTCATTACAGATCTCAAACTGATTAGGAAGTTATTAATTTTTGTTTGTTTGTGTCTAAGTTGGGGACACAATTACAAAGAAAAGAACATTGCAATAAACAAACTTTTGTTAGATGATAGAAATGCAATGTATCTAAGAATCCTGGACGACCATGTTAATAAAAGAACATAGTAAATCTTACATATGCTCGAGGGTGTTTAATTTTGCAACATTTCTATGTACGGATCATTTAAATTTACCTATAAATAACGAATCACGTTCACATTGTGTTTGAAGAAACTCGAAATAATTAGAAAGATATCAGTAATAAAAACCGAAAAGGCTAAACAACAATACATACACGGTATATATTTACCTTTTTATTTCTGCTTTCGCTTTTTTATAAAAGATGAGGATGATCGAAGACGACAATGATTAATTCGCCGTGTAAAATCGCGACAAGAATGTTGGAAATTATGCATTACTGACTCCAATAAAAGATATATTAACTTCTTAACAGAAAATTACCTACCAAATGAAGCTAGCTGAATAGAATATTAGGAAAATGTAAAATAAGCGATAATATATTTATAATGTATATATTTTCAGAAACTTGCCATAGTTTGGAGAAAACTATTAATATCCAAGGTTAAATGTCTGATCCATTATAAATTTTATAGGTATGTAACTTGCATATATTCCAATCAAATACTGATTTACCAATGGATAATTCCTACTCATTAAATTTAATTTCAAAATATGAAGAATTAAATTACACTTTGAAACAAGTATATTCCCGAATATTTTACCATTACCTACCTTCAGAGCAATACACACACACACACACACACACACACACACACATACACACACACATATATATATATATATATATATATATATATATATATATATATATATATATATGCGTGTGTATATGTGTGTGTTTGTGTTTATTTATTTATTCGTGTGTGTTATTTTCATTATCATAATGATAATAATAATAATAATCATCATCATCGTCAATTTCTTGGTCATCACTTTTTTAAAGATAAATATATTAAGATGTCAATTATAATGATGAAGAAGATGACGATAATTATTATTATTATTATTATTATTATTATTATTATTATTATTATTATCAATATCAATACAAATAAAATCAGTATAATTCATGTTATCATTACCTTTATTAAATCAGTATCCCTAATAACATGTAAATAATTCCCTTTACATAAATATTATACCTTTATTTCCCATTATTGTATATAACAAAATAAATAATGTCCCTCTTCTTGACATAAATATTATACCTTTCATTTCTCATTATTGTATATATATTTCACTTAACATTTCTGGTAGATAACACTAAAGTCAGTGCTTCCAGTGCGTGTCACTCTGGCAACAGATGAAGGAAAAACCACAGGTATGACACCAGAAAATGATGTTTGACCATTTCATGTTAAGGCATATCACCATCTACAATTACTTCTTTCATTCACACCTGCACAATTTACAATTTTGACCTGATATGGCACGGACAAATGACCACAAACGCAAAAACTTCATGGACCTATTGACATTTCGTGGGATTAAATGATTAATAATAAATACTGGACTAGCTAGGCTTAACAGAGGTGAATTCAAAAGCAAAGTAAACGCATATATGTATATAGAATTGTTAGCGTGCATATACTTAAAGGGGTAACTTTAATGATATTGAATATCATAAACATAATACCAAAGTTATAAAAATCTACAACATGCATGAAAAGTAAAATTTATTTGCATATTTTAAACATTCATATTTAATTTACGTAATGTATAATTTGTATTATTACACCTACAAGCATTTGGTTTTGGCAAATAAATTATAGTATACTTTTGCATATTTCAAACAAACCTATTTCCTTATCATTTTGTTGAATAGTGTTTCTTTAGGTAAGAAGTCCAGAAGACAATATAAAGTAGGTTCGATGTTGAAAATAACCATAAAGAGGTTTTCTCAGGTGCCAAAATATCCCCTGTTGACTGGTCACGCTTGCTCTACGTCCATTAAATTTGAAATAGAAATGATATAGAAATAAATCCCGAAAACTATCGGTATCAATGGTCTAGTTATCGAAATATGGTTAGCCTATTTCAAATCCGATTATCACTTAGATGTTGACCTCTTAATATGAGATAGTCGTACGTTGAACACGCCCTGTCACATCAAATCATTTGGAACACATACTAAACAATATGCTAGTGTTGAATGGTTTCAAAATTGAAAGGTGGAATGTTATTGACAGTATCCATGTTTTGTTGCACATCTTAGTGGTCAATTTGCCATTCACGTCTATATTAAATCAATATGATTAAGTATGACTGACCTGGGCTAGTTTATGCGGTATCCTTATTCTAATTTTCGCTGGGTATTTCACGTTCTCATACGTATGAAACCATTGTACGCTAGAATTTAACTCGGAAACTAGCATACAATTTTCACAAGCAGACTTAGAAACAGACGGCCCATTGTATTTTAAATATGAAACTGTCTGGAAACAGCATTTGACTTTTTTAATATATAACAGAATACTTTACAGCTTTTTATCTATTCCATGCATATTTTGTACTCAATTTAAGTTCTATAGTGATACAGAATTATCAAATGAAACGGAATTCAACCAGTCGTCTCGGAAAATTTTTGAAACTCGAAAATTAAAAATTTAGTATGAATTGATTTAAATACATTGTATGCAAAAACAACTGATTTTATGATACAGAATTCACATCTGTGATTAAATTTTCGCGGTTCTTACTGTTATACAGTGTCGACCAAAACATTTGGGATTTTATTTTCTCCTCTTTTCTCGTACCCAAATTTTACTCTCCAATGGACCTTCGCTTGAATTTTATTTATATTTGAGCTCAAGTGATGAAATCTGAATGACATATATCAAGGAATCATTTGGAGTTGTCTCCCATATCTATAACCTTCTCATTGTCGTAAGACTATCAAGGGAATTGAATATAAAATATTTAAACATAATTAAAAGGAAAAGTTCACCACGGTTTATACATATATCATTCCACATGTAATATATATTTGGAATAGTTTTACACTTATTCGGGACATGCATAATATAAACGTTTACTATTACGGGATAGCATTGCTGTCTAAAAAAGGCTTTGAATATTATTGACTTGATAGTTTGATCAATTTACATATCAACAAGATAAACTTTTATACTAAATTCAAAAATGGAAAATATCATTTACTTTTTTGCATGCATGCACAGCTTTAAAAGTCTTAAAGCTGTTCTATTTATATGTATTAATCATAACACAAAAATAATTTAGAGACATGTATCATCTCGGAAATGTTAACAATCACGACAACTGTCAAAATTAGTTCCAGTCTCTTGAACGGGTATTTATGCCTCAGAAATTACGACAGGGCGTAGTTGACATATTAATATGTTTTATAATAAACCATCATCATCGTAATGTAAGAATACCAGGCTTTGAGTGCAGTGCTTTATATAAACTCGTTTGCTTTTATTTTTAGGGGTAAAAAGGCCAAAATAAAGAGAGGGAAAATTTGCATGGAATAAAATATTTACTATCTATGTCCCATGTTATTCAATATGCCGGTTTCAAAGTTGGTCTTGGTGTCAAAATTATTAAATTTGTCTATTACATTTCGACACGAAAATGAAACTCTAACAAATATTTGGCAATAGATCATGTTTCATTTTAAAGTATCGCGTATTGTTCGAGTGAATACCTTGCTATTTCACAGTTATTCAATAAGGGTATTCAGATGTTATAACTTCTTTGCACGAGAAATATCAATTAACATCGTATGTTTGTCAACCATTTAAAAACGATTTATGCATATTTAAATAAAAACACATACTTGGTTGATTTTCAGTTATGACACTTAGATTTGGCTTTGGACAATCACAAATTGATACAATTGGTACCATTGCCACTGGATGTAATATCCCGCAAAACATATCGTGTGTCGATGATAGGTCTCTGAGTTTGGCAGGAATTATTGTTTTGCATTTTGACCCAGAAATTTAATATTTTGCTAAACTATCAGCATAAGCTAAAGTGATGACATATTTCATTGGTGAATGTTAATCCGTGTGTGTATGTTTCTATATACATGTAGATATGTGTATATATATAAGATTATGAAATTATATTATATCATATGTTGTATTCTCCACGGTCTTCGGGTCCCGGGCATATTTGGATGTGTATATTAAGTAGGGTCTCTGAGGAAGTATTACCTCCGCGTGATCTAATATGATAAATATATGTATAAATATATATATAAATGGAATATTTCATGAATTTGTTTTGTTGACAAAATCTCCGAGATACAAACATAAATCGCGTAATTAAATGTTTCGTCTATACATGGGGGTTTGACATGAATTAATAAAAATGCTGAGACTATAAAAAGACTTAATTTTTAGAAGCCATAATTCATTTTTGTAAATAATTATGATACCCATGGGGAGTTTTATAATACTAGATATACGGTAAACAACATGTCAGAATATCTATAACTATTTAATATATCCTTCAAAATTCAAAATAAATTCCATTTGAGATAATATATGATATATTTCCGATATTGAAATATGCAGCATATGATAGATAGATAGACAGACAGACAGACAGACAGACAGGCAGACAGACGGACAGACAGATAAATGTGTTTTTCTTATATTTAAACATGTATCAAAACAAAAGTAAATTTAAGAGTTACAATAATGCCGAAATACACTGGTGAAGTTCAAACTCTAAAGTGTTTTCTTGTAGAAAACCTCAGCCAGAATTTATCACATTAACAGTAGTATAAAAATTATAATTCTAATATTTTTATCCTTATTACAATGATTAAGAATTACGTGTAATTTTAACAGGTACAATGGAAGTCCATATTTCAACCGAAAAATAGAATTCCAACATTCTTACGACATCAGAAATGTATGTGAATTGTTCTTCGTGAATGTAACAAAATTATGATAATAGTTCATATGTCTAAAGGAACAACATCAAGTATGTGCAACTTCATTCTGGGGATTCATATTGTTTGGCGATTTTATTATATATATATATATATATATATATATATATATATATATATATATATATATATATATATATATATATATATATATATATATATATATATATATATATATATATTTAAATAAAAAAGTGTAGAACATCACAATTTCTTTCTTTCTTTCTTTAAGTTTCCGTCTGAAGAACCACGATGGTGAAAGCGCTCACGGATTAAAGAAAGAAAGAAAGAAATTGTGATGTTGTACATTTTTTCATTTAAATATTTATCGCTGTACCAAGAAAACTAATATCAAATATATATATATATATATATATATATATATATATATATATATATATATATATATATATGTGTGTGTGTGTGTGTGTTTGTGTGTGTGTGCGTGTGTGTGTGTGTGTGTGTGTGTGAGTGTGTGTGCAGTGAAATATCGTTATCTCGAAATTCTCAGGACTGTTTCAATTACTTCGAGATCTGAAATTCGAGATATCTGGAAAAATTCGGGACTGGCTTATCATCTTTGCCATATCCGGAATTTAGACTAATCATATTTTGACTTAACGAGTTTCCAATGTATATAGTGTTTTTTTCTTTTCATGATAATGTCGAATTCATCTTGACCCAAAATAAAATACTTTAATCCTCAAAACTCAGATTATTTTCAATAAAGTGAAATGTTTATTGATATGTAATGAAAACAACGTCGTAACTCCGTAGTCCAATGCTCCATGTCTTGTCGGATATTCACCTGGAAAATATCTTTAATTTCGGAAAAAATATCAATACATAAAATTCAACTAAAAGATATGTTGTTGTTGTTGTTGTTGTTGTCGTTGTTTATATCGACAATGTAAACTTTCGATAAATTCCGTTTGTCTACGTACATAATCTACCATGTGGGTAATTTATATTTACAGTTGTATTAGAAATCAAACTCCAAGAAATTTGCATGAAAACCATAATTTGTTCAAAAATAATTTGAATAAATATGTCTACCTTACGGACGTTTTGAGACAGATGATAATGAAGGAACATATTGGGTGAATATGACTCGGATTTTATATGATACAATTTGTCTGAATTCTATAGCACTTCATACAATAGATAAATAAGACATGAAACAGAGAAATAGGACAATTCCTCAAAATGTTAGAAATTCTTTTTTTTTAACAAATTTGAATCCAGAATCGGTTTACGATATGTTGGTATCAGAAGATGTTACTATTTTGAAATGGTAGGAAAAGTCTTAATAAAATTTGTTTCGATTGGACATGTGACCGAGGCCCCAAAGGACTACTTTTTTTCTAATAACAGATGTACTAGAATATGGAAATAGAAGTTGGATAAGCTTTTCCCTTTATAGCATAAATATAAAGTTTCATTTTCAAAAAGTCTCTTTGTCAAATGATTTTAGAATAATCAAAACGATCTTAATTGATATCAGATAAGACACAAGAATGAAGAACAGATGAGGGGAGAGGTTGGTTAAAAAGAAAATAAGTTAAAAAGTATACTGCAGAGGTAAAGTACACGTGATTGTCCTCTTGTTTATAAGCTGAAGTGTTATGGGCCCATTATATTTAAAAATAACAAACATTAACCAAATTCCAAGTAGGAAGTTCTACAAAATATTTGGCGTTCATTCCGGAAACAAGTAGAAGTACATGAAATTTTGACTACTTTAACCTTTGTACGATTGGATCTAGATATCTAGAAACAATACTCGGTTCTGTGGTTTCTTTTTTTTATTGAATCTTACATTAAGCATTCCAAAATAAATTCACATTTTGCGGATTTCCTTTCGAGTCGGCTTCTAGTTGAGCATTTGTATAATTATGTGGTTATTCCCGATGCGTATACTTATCCCAGTGAAGTATGTTGAAAGTACATCACACTTTAGGATGGACGATTCTACCATACTAACCGTAGTGTATCGTAAATTATGACATATTACAGAAAAGTCTGTTCAGGAAGAACCCGTTTATTCCATTCGTTTATTCTGTACCACTTCTTGAATCAGATAATTCTCAAGAAAACAACACACACAAATGAAATAACTGTTTAACAAACAGTGCCTTGACCCCGGAATCGCGACGCGATCTTAGTTTTAGTATGTTTTGAGATAAAAATGTCACACATTTCTTAGTCTTTACCTTATCAATATTACAGGTTTGCCAGTGCTTTTAGATCAATTGAAATTATAATATGACATTTAAAAATGATATATGGATGTGTAATGAAAACATTGGATTCGTGTGTGCAAGTGGCTAATGTGGAATTTAGAATGTTATGGTCAACTGTTTGCACTGGGGTTTTTTGTGCCACGAAAAGCGAAATTCATAAAACGGAACGGTTTTTAAATTAGCAGCATAAGAATGTCATAACAGCCCTCTGCAATTAATCATTATTATTATTATTATTATTATTATTATTATTATTATTATTGCATTTACTCCTTATTTAGACCCGGTGGAAGCAGGGGGTGGGGGCTTCAGATTCACAATTTGACAGTGCACAGTTTCTTGTTGTCTAGAATAAGTCAGTAATATGCTGACTTCTTCTGTGCCATCTTCCCCTCTCATATCTGTTCCGTTCCGACGGGTCTGTTATTTTCTGATAAAATCCTTTAATTGTATGTAAAGTTAAAACTTTACCATTGGCTGCCAGACGTGGTCGGTGTTACACAGAGTAAGTATTCGGTACATCATAAATTGCGGTCTATAGTTATACCTTAATAAACATCGGAAAAAATAAATCAGTTAACTCATCGTACTGGTATACTGTTTCTATGATAACCAAAATATCATACTTATATCATGCAGTATTATTCATGGCGAAGTAAGAATTAAAATCTCCTCATAAAACAGCCTTGTTCCTCACGCATCAGTCGATACAGACTGTAGCTAAGGGTTAAAAGATAATACTGATCCTAGACATAAAATGACAGATACATAGAAACCTTAATTCTCCAAAGCTTGCTATCAAAAGGAATATTTCTTTATCATTAACCCTTAAATTCGAATCATAGCAATTTATTTCCTACGATTATTATATCGATCTTCATCAGGTCGAAGATTATATACATCTGCGTTAAAGTACTGCACATTTCCTCTGGTATACATACTCCATAATAATTTCGTGTGAATATTTTGCTATATATATATATAAAGGTATAAATCTTCGGGACGTCCAGGCTATCTGTATGTATGTATGTTTGTATGTATGTATGTTTGTATGTATGTAATGTATGTATGTATGTATGTATGTATGTATGTATGTATGTATGTATGTATGTATGTATGTATGTATGTATGTATGTGTGTATGTATGTATGTATGTATGTATGTATGTATGTATGTATGTATGTATGTGTATGTATGTATGTATGTATGTATGTATGTATGTATGTATATATGTATGTATGGTATGCATGCATACATGCATGCATGCATAGAGAGATCTGTAAAAATTGAACAAACACGGACCTCTAGAAATCAAGAGTTCGGATCAGATGCACTGGATGAAGAAGCATCCCTTGTTGATCGGTCACACATGTCAGGAGTCCAAAGGCAAATCAAAACAGGATTTGGTCCATGTTATGGCGTTCCGCATCTCGTGTATGTTTTTCATTGTTAAATGGTATCAGTTTTAATGATTGATTTTATAGACTTAATAGCACCCTCAACCTACAGTCTTAAATATATGTTTTGGGAAAGGTTCAATTCCAGTCCATACTCAATAATACAGTAATGTACACTCAGGGAATCTGGGAACGTTTGATGAAGTAAAGGAACAGTTTTCTTGAAATATTGGGATCGCTTATATAGCTCAAAGAATATCTACAATTCTAAAAAGTGAAATTTGAAATTTGTTTCTGGTTGTAATCTATTCAATTATTATTTTTGTCGTTTTGAAGTTGTTGTCAAATAAATATTGCTGACAATACGTAACATCCTTATGACTGAAACAGGACAATGTCATCAAACATTAATGTAATATTCCTGCAATCCCTTTTCGTTTCGAATTATGTGGGAAAGTTTGCCAGTTTACTGACGGAAGGTAGGTGGTCTTTACCCGGGTAACCGGGGTTTCTCCCCCACCAACAAAAACTGGACGCCATCATATGACTGAAAGATTGTAGAGTATGACGTAAAACAAAAAATCAAATCAAATCAAAATTATGCAAATCAAATCAAAATTATGCAATGGTTCCCTCTACTCAGTCTGGTGTTTTACTCCATACTGGATATTTCAGTTACCTGGCTGCTACCAGAATTAATCAATACAAAAAAGTTCTAAATGTTAGAAAAGAAAATAGTATCCCACAACTGGCTTCGGATCAACTGTGACCCTAGCTGACAAAGCACCTTTCTGGAATCTAACCAAAACCCTACCTATTGGCAGTGCAATTTTCCTTTACTGATATTTGTTTGTTTCTTGTTGTTTAACGTCCCACTCAAGAATTTTTCCCTCATATGGAGACGTCACCGTATGAGAGTGAGGAGCTTCAAATTTTGACCTATACTCGGCACCTACGGCCATTGAGCAGTGAGGGTTCTTTAACGTTCCAACGCCTACTGTGACACGGGACCTCGGGTTATACTGTCTCATCCGAAGGACAGGAAAACAACATGCCGCCGGCTGGACTCGAACTCTCGACCTCTACCGACTGAGCCAGGCCGGTCATTTACTAATAATATATATATATATATATATATTCTTTATGTGTATATGTTTGGCTATAAGTACAAAATACCTATAAAAAATATCATTCTCTCGAACTATAAACCATCTGTTTAAACAATTTTCAGAATGGATCATGAAGTACTCTCTGCAGGTTTTGAGTAAGTAGTGATACTATTGTTGCGTGACGCATTCTTGTAGAATATTTGTGTTAATAGTCTGTTGCAAGCTTGACGAAAAGAAATGCTAACTTGATAAGTCTCTCTATATGTATTTTAGAAGGCGCTTCAGTTGATAATGGGCTCGATAACGCTATATCAGGATATCAGAAATTGCTTTTCTGTTACCATAGTTTGCAGCATGACACGATTTTAATTTCTTTTACACTTTTAAAAGGAAACATTCCGAATATCAGCCATTATCTTCTTTGAGTCAACATTGTTTTATTGTTCAATATTTTCCTACGACGTCATGCGTCATTGTTTATTGCATGTTGGCAGAATTGTTTTATCAGTTGATTTCATTTGAAAATATTTCTTAATTATGTCCTTTGTACTATTCCTTATGGATTTAAGAAACTTTACAAACTAGTGAGATCGCATCTTGGAATTGATATACCTCTAATTGAGTCAAATATTTAATTCCAGGTTTGTTTATTTATTCGAGCAATTTGTATTCACATTTGAATCAATAACATTTTATTCACGCATATATCACAATGTCTTGTATTGATATTCGTAGCAGTAAAATGTCAACAAAGTATGAGAGCCGGTGAAGAAAGTTAAATGTAGAAGACGATGATTGTCTATTATATAGACTAGAACGAGATCCACATTTTTGATAGGTCGGCCACTTTCCCCAGTGTAATCGACACGAGATGGTGTTTTACTCCATACTGGATATTTCAGTTACCTGGCTGCCACCAGAATTAATCAATACAAAAAAGTTCTAAATGTTAGAAAAGAAAATAGTATCCCACAACTGGCTTCGGATCAAGTGTGACCTTACCTGACAAAGCGTCTTTCTGGAATCTAACCAAAACCCTACCTATTGGCAGTGCAATTTGCCATTTACTAACATTTCTGTTAACACGTACTACAAATTCATGCTTAGATGAAAATTATGCCGGAAACATTTTATTTTATTTTTTGCTGACTTTAGCTGTTTAGATCAATGTATGTGATGTGAATGACACAAAATTAAGAATGCAAACTTTTGAATAAGGTCAGGCTTACACAGAACTGGCATATACAAATGTGAAAATAATATTATTTTTCCGTCGAAATGACGCACTTTTATCTCTCTTAAGCTAGCACATTTTTCATCAGTAAATAATTTAACAGTTACGGGTATACCTTTTATTTGTCAGTTCCGATAGGGGCTCGAACAAGGAACTTTTAACTGATAGAGAAACATTCTCCAAAGGAACAATTTTTCACATAACGATTTGAGGGTGTTCTGTACACAACCTCAAATCAATTATAGCAACTATACGTCCGACAAATCAACAGACCGCTCGCATTTCGATAGTAGTATTGCGTCAATCGCGCAGGTGGAATGTTCCCAGTTCGAAATGCGGTACCGGTTCATACTAATGTCATTTTTAATGAAAGTTATTCTTCATTAGCTAATTGGACAGAGTAGCTCAGTTGGTAGAACACCAGATATCCAACATGAACTTGATGGAGGTCCCTAGTTCGATGTTTGGTCGTTCCAGAGTTTTAGAGATGAATGGATTTCATCTCCTGCCCGCACAGCTCTATGTCTAGATGGATGGTTTAAGCTCTAGCATGTGCAGCTTGATTACTTTCGTCAGATTACACAAGTGTAGTAGCACTTTAAAAAGCTGTGGGAAATACGGGCTACTTAAGCAAGGATGTAAACACATACTCACTAAACATCTCGCCCCTTGCCTCACGAAGACCCCAAACTGCATTGGATTCAGTCCGTAGCACAGGTCAAAATGTTTGTTGCACTTAAGGTGGTATATTTTTATATAAATGAACAAATCATTGCCGGAATGTCAAAAAAACATTGAAACAAAAATGATATTCAACATCCTCTACATGCATTTGTCTTACTACAACGTATCATAACGGGTCCATGTTTTGCATTCTTGAGACATTTTTCCTCTTATCATTTGTAGCGCGGTTATTTAGAAATTTTAGCAAAACTGGTGATGATATTACAGTAAATAGTATGTCTTACACCTATAACAGGGACATTACTCAGGAAAAAACACGATTTTAGACGCACTTTTCTAGACTTTCACTCAGCGATACCAAAGAACAGTATAAATACGTATCTCCGTCATTGAAGATGGGAGGTAATCCATGTTGTCTGTATTATGAAAGAGTGTTTTGTGTTGATGGTGTAGATTTGAATGTTGTTTGCGTTAAATACCCGATATTATACCTAACCAAGTACTGGTTATTTGATATCGGCTGATAACATTAAACTTAACTGATATTTCGCAAAGACATATGGTACTATATAGTTTTTAAATTCCAAAGACCTCAAAACGTAAAACAGTCATCTTTCTACAGCGGTAAATCTTAGACGGATTTCACAAAACATTTAGGATTAGTATTTGGCTTTGTCGTATACCATACTTTATCTTTCAAAACTACACAATTATTTCAAATTCGAGTTCAACTCATGCAACCTTATTGAATCAATAGCACTTACTTTTATCTTTATTTTTTTCAAACTGCTAAGTTTCGTACCATGATAATACTTTATATCTACACACACACACACACACACACACACACACACACACAGACTATATATATATATATATATATATATATATATATATATATATATATATTAATATAACACACTCGTCTTTTTTTTCAACAAAATGTCTAGCAAAGATAACAAACAACTATATGGAGTCTATTTTTGTCTATATTTCATTTATCTACAAAGATAATTAGATTATTATTCATTCATAAAGCGATCATTTTATTATCTTGAGGTAAGCATTTGCTGTGATTGACATTTCTACATCTATAATACATTTTTTCGTATACTATTTAAATAACGGAATCGAATGATTCGTGGTTTACATATTTTGTATCGTATCAATGACATAGATGCAGTTTAAAATTGTTTGAATTATTAGATGTTGATATTACTGGCATATACAGAGATGTGACAAAAGTCTGCACACACTTATGTTTTACTACATATTTCATACATTCCACATTTTTCAAACAATATTGTAAAAATAAAATTGTTATCACTTTTCAATGGAATTTTCATTTCTAAACAGAGAATGGGTATAAGTTTCATTGCTGATTTGGATGTAATTTGCTAATTTGTAGTTTGACAATTTAAACAGAAAGTAAAAATTAGATGTTACAATATCATCACAAAACTTAATCTTTCTGTTTAAATAAATAGTTTTCTTACTTTCGAACTCAGAAGATTTAATCAAAATATATAATGAAACTGTATAAATGTTATTAAAATAATACCAAATTTATAATGCTCAAGACGATCGTTTCTGTCAATAAGACTCCCTCCGTTGAGCTCCAATTTAAAATGTTTATTTCCTAAGGAGAAAGTAGTATCATACAAGACCAAACAATACATCTAAATGTATATCCAAAATCTGTCTAAGAATAACCACGGTAAAAGGATGACTATCTTAGCTTTTGGAGATTTTAAAATTTAAATGGTGTTATCAGTGCAAAATATATTACTTTAGTATAAGATCATCAGCTGGTACCGAAATACGAGGTACTAGGTTTTTGTATACACTCGGAGACTCAATCTAATACTTTATCAAAAGTAATATTTCTATTGAAATGCTGTAAGAAATGGGTTCATAATCTTTTTCTGAGAAAAGCCATGTTCATTAAATATATAGTAAACAAATAGCGTCTGTATATTGTGGCACGTCCCTGTATATAGGTACTTTTGACCAATAACATACGTTTTCTTCAATATATAAAATATCACCTAACTTCCATGCGACCCGACTGGTTACCTTACGATTTCCAAATGATCAAACCAATTTATATTTTACAATGTCACAGATAAATTTAAATTTTGAACATTATTTTGACACGCCCACTTAATATTTACTATAGCAACGTATTATATCATCTTATCAGATATACCGTAGCCTGTAATGTACATTGTGAAAAAAATATATATAGTTCGTTCTTTGATGTTGTTGTTTATGTTTGTAACCCATTCATTTTCATTTCAATCAGGAATTCTCAATGAATATGTATACTTCATGACTTTACAAAGAAATAATTATAAATTACAGAGTACAATCTTTATATCACAAGTACCGTACACATTTAACAATCTCTCTCTCTCTCTCTCTCTCTCTCTCTCTCTCTCTCTCTCTCTCTCTCTCTCTCTCTCTCTCTCTCTCTCTCTCTCTCTCTCTCTCTCTCTCTCTCTCTCTCTCTCTCAGGGCAAGCCATCTGTATACGTACAGAACAATAATAGCTTTGAAAGCAACAAATGTTACAACAAGTCGAGCATTAAACACGTACACGGTGATCTGTGAGGAATAATACACTCCAAATCCTGTAGAAAGGAGAATTTTCATTATAGCTGCTAATGTTTAGATGTTTGTTTATGTATGAAGGGCGGCAGGTGATTAGAACCTATCAGCATATATCTATTGTAGTCACATCATCGGCTCTATTACAAGATTTAAACTCCCACCATTTCTAGAATGGCTATTAACGCAAAGCATGAACTAATTCTAATAGCTGAAACATCAATTAATACATATTTGGAACATTAAGCTCCGAATTTGTGAAATCTCCTTTTACCTGGCTAGCGATACATCTGTTGTAACCTTTATGCTACTTAAAACTACAAGGAGATTTAGCTAAGAAGGTCCCTTAATCTGTTTCTTGTCACAACGATTGCTGATGCGGTTGGGGTTACGTGTCCTGGAGGTTCCGAGGCGAGCTTAATTCCTAAATATATGCAAATCGGTAAATCTTAGAAGCCAAATAAATTCCAGTTTATGAGGGTTTGACGCCTATTCGATCACAATCGAGAAAAAAATATGACAAGTTAAAATAATAATTTGCATCTTTAGTGGGCTAATCTATATCGATTATTGTTTTACAAGGTTATTATCAAAGATAAAAGACTCTATTTTATGTAAATGTAATTACAAATATGATAAAAAATGACTTCGCACATGGAAAAAACCTTTCTGTCAAGGTTGTTGAAATATATTGAACGTAATCAAAGATTTTTTTTCCCTCACTGGGTAATTCCAGAAAACACGTACAAGACAGTCATATATTAATAGGCATATTTTACAGGACGTTAAAACAGGGTGTGCAAAGGATGTGTTGTTTAACAGAGAAATTGTTTTCTTAACTGAAGTAAGTAATGGATAACGAAACAACTCTGTCTGTGTACATGTACAAATAAAAGGTGTTAAATGAATATGTGATAGATAGATAGATAGATAGATAGATAGATAGATAGATAGATAGATAGATAGATAAATAGATAGATAGAGAGATAGAAAATTAACCCGGATATACTGAAATCGAAAAGGATTGAACATTTATTTCAAATAAACAGGGGTTTCAAGATAACCAGGTTACAGAGTATATATATATATATATATAGTAAAAGCTGCTATAGCGGCCACCTCTATATGAGGATAACCTGTTTATAAAGGCCAATTTTATTCAAGTCCCTTGACTGCAAACTAAATTGAACCTGTGTATAAGGGTCAACTGCAAATAACAGACAATATTTCCCTTGGGTGGCCCCTATATACAGGTTTCACTATATATATATATATATATATATATATATATATATATATATATATATATATATATATATATATATATATATATATATATATATATATATAATATTAAAATGATGTGTACAGAGTCATATATACAGCCGCTTGTTGTAATTGTGAGCGCTCTACAAATTACGTCATTTCCGTAAACAAAGCATCATCCCAGCTTCGAATAAAGTTAAGATTTTGTGTGTTCAAGGGTCAGAAAAAGTAAATCCTTTTGAAATCAGTTGAAAGTAAATATTTTATGCTAAAATCAATAACATTAAGCCAATGCCCCCCAAATTCCCACGATATATATTACCACTGGATGCCAACAGAGGCACACGTCGGCAAGATGAACTCCAACCACTGTCAATCACAATAAAAAAAATCTCCCAACCTATGATTGAGCCCTTCGTAAAGCATATAGACTATCTAAACAATACTTAACACACAAATATGATGAAAAATTAGAGATCGGGAAAGACCTATAGTTGAGCATGCGCACCATTACAACAAGATGGAGAACACTCACTGAACACAGGGATGAATTTATTTTCGATCTTGCTACGGTTTATTGATTGCTGAATAAAATGTTTTGTTATTGTTACTGTTTTGCCTGATGTTTAATGTATTCAATTCAAAATGTTTATTTATAACGATTGTTTGACCAAATTCGTCTTAGGTGCGCACAATTACAACAAACCATCGTATATATTGCAAAATAAAAGTCAAACAACACTGGAGAAACATTCAACATATGAAAAGCAAATTATACTTAACACGACATTTACATCCACAATGTATATCCAAATAAATAAAAAAGAAATCATTTAATTTAATGTTTGAGCAGAAGAATCACAATTCTGATATCGAGACATTATCAAAATGACAAACAGATATATTACACCATTAAAAGTAACATGTGAGAAAGACCAGGTTGTTGAAGTCATACAAAGTACAGGTATATTTTAACTACACGAAATGTGACACGCAATCGTGAAACTATATTAAAGGTAACCATTTTCATCATTTATAAATGGCCTTATATGTACGAATATAAATAGAAGACAATGTGCGTGACAACAGAAAAAGCTATCAACTGAGATCAAAGCGTATTCCTCGGGAACAAGAAATGATTAAGACATGAATTAAAACATAGAACAGTGTTGCCTTGGAAGTACCAAAAGATCAAAGAAAATAAATATAATGTAGTCCAAATAAGCTAGCAAGAGCTATTCCTTAACGTGCAATAGGTCTCCGGAGCTAATTGTATCCATATGTAATGGTATTTCAATCAGATTTCTGTTCCTGATTTGGTTCCAAAAGTTAAAAACACTCGTAACGATCTAATAAAAGGTTGTATAAAACGACCACACAAATATATTAAGGTATTTTACTCATACCAAAATTTCATAAAATACGGAAACCCAAATTTACGAAGATATATTAAAATACAAACTAATTTTATCATTACGGCAGTTATAAATATATAACAGTATTTGGAAGATTAAAGATTGATTTAAATATGTATATATCAACACGCTAACGAACCTGCACATGTGTAGCCTAAATTGCGGTCTTTGACGCAATGAAGATGTTTGATATTTGAATCAGTTATACAATAATCATTAATAAAGATGCTTGAATATACATGTATAACAAAAGTCAATCTAATTTGAAGACAAATACTATGATCATATTATATTCATTGTATATTATTTTCGTTTTTTTCTACTTTTACTACTTGTACTTGATGTACAATAACAAACAAGAGCTATGTAGAGGCATAAAACTTCTTATATTCCTGCACATTTTGAGAATATAAGGTCTACTCCAATATGGTATTCATATACAAATAGTAATTTTCAGTTCATCAATTACAATTGCAAAAGTGCCAAACTTGAATTTCGCACGCAATATTTACAAATTATATAGGAATTTAAGAATTGATATGCCTGTGTGTATCTCGTTTTTGTTGTCAATGAATCTAAGTTGTAAGAAAAAACACAACTAATACCCCATTAAGGTTTCCAGATGATAAAGTAGTGTCAAATTATGATAAGTTATCACTTGACATCTAAATATTAGGGAATTCATATTGTTGAATGCGATCGACGACTGTTACATTTACAAGAATACCAACACATTGACCTTCGTAAAACTCTAGATTAGCAAAGCCCCGAACCTGTTACACATGTATTGTGTATGTGAGACAAAAAAGGGTGTGTGTATTATTACATCAGTGAGACAATGCTAGCCCTTGCAACTAGTCATCTTATCATGAATTAATCGTCAAGGGGATGCTTACTCGTCCAAGACACCTGATCCCACACCTGAATTTCCAGAGGCCCGTGTTTGTCCAGTGTTCACCGGATTTGTATACTTATGTATCCTGGACATCCTGAAGATTTATTCTTTGGTATCTGAGATTTTTATATCCAACCCTAAAACGGAAGGTAGATATGATTTATCGTAATTAGCATAAAAAAGAGGACTTCCGAATGGATCTTTGAACTTCCAAGATAGTGTAACATGAAAATTGGGATCATATCCATATCTCGGTAAATAACGCTGCATATATATCTTAAAGGGACATTAGCTGTGTTTTCAAAAAGAAAATTCGATTGTTTTCTACTCTTACTTCTTGTACTTGATGTACAATAACAAATAAGAGCTATACACAGGCACAAAAATCTTATATTCCTATATATTTTGTTTGAAAATAAGGTACGGTCCAGTGTGGTATCCATAAACAAATAGTAAGGTTGAGTTAATCAATTGAAAAAGTGTAAAACCTGGGTTTCTCAAGCAATTTTCACAAAATAAATAGGAATTTAAGAATTTTTTTTTAATGTGTATATCTCGTTTTTGTTAATTGTGTGTATAAATCTAAGTTGTAAAACAGAAAGAATTTTTTATATATATAAACATAGGTAATGCCCCTTTAAAATTGAAAATATTTTAAGGTATTAATGTAATTTCTTATGGAAGTCGTATTTCGTTCTTGTAAACATATGTTTTACCTTTATTCTGAATGAATTTGATTGATATATAATATTGTATTTAGATAATGGATTTTGACAACTTAAATATCTTGCAGGAGTAAAATTGCAAATTAAGTTCCCATAAAAATATGGCAGATGTTGTTTATGTTATCTTTTACGTCATCTCATATGTTATTTTATGTTATGTTTCGTGTCGTGTTGTTATCTTATATGTTATAGATCGTGTTATATTATTTGCTAAATTCCATGTTATATTTCATGTTATTGTGTGTTATATTGGATGTTTCTGTTCATATTGTCAAATATTTATATTTCATGTTACTGTAGGTTATTTTGTATTTTTCCGTACATATTGTCGTATAATTCTGCTATATGTCGTGTTATTGTATGTTATCGTGCATGTTTCCGTACATATTGTCGCATAATTATGTTATATTTCTAGTTATTTTATGTTATTTTGTATTTTTCCGTATATATTGTCGTATAATTCTGTTATTTTGCATGTTAAATATTGTTGTATAAGTATATCATATTTCATGTTATTGTATGTTATCGTGCATGTTTCCGTACATATTGTCGCATAATTGTGTTTAATCCATATTATTGTATGTTATTTATGTCTCCGTACATATTGTCGTATAATTGTGTTATATTTCATGTTATTGTATGTTATTTATATGTCTCCGTACATATTGTCGTATAATTGTTATATTTCATGTTATTGTATGTTATTTATATGCCTCCGTACATATTGTCGTATAATTGTTATATTTCATGTTATTGTATGTTATTTATATGTCTCCGTACATATTGTCGCATAATTGTTGTATTTCATGTTATTGTATGTTATTTATATGTCTCCTTACATATTGTCGCATAATTGTTATATTTCATGTTATTGTATGTTATCGTGCATGTTTCCGTACATATTGTCGCATAATTGTGTTATATTCCATGTTATTGTATCATATTTTGTATGTCTCCGTACATATTGTCGCATAATTGTGTTATATTCCATATTATTGTATGTTATTTATGTCTCCGTACATATTGTCGTATAATTGTGTTATATTTCATGTTATTGTATGTTATTTATATGTCTCCGTACATATTGTTGTATAATTGTGTTATATTTCATGTTATTGTATGTTATTTATATGTCTCCGTACATATTGTCGTATAATTGTTATATTTCATGTTATTGTATGTTATTTATATGTCTCCGTACATATTGTCGTATAATTGTTATATTTCATGTTATTCTATGTTATTTATATGTCTCCGTACATATTGTCGCATAATTGTTGTATTTCATGTTATTGTATGTTATTTATATGTCTCCGTACATAGTGTCGTATAATTATTATATTTCATGTTCTGGTATGTTATTTATATGTCTCCGTACATATTCTAATATAATTATGTTACATTTCATGCTGTTGTATGTTATTTTGTATGTCTCCGTACATATTGTCGTATAATTGTTATATTTCATGTTATTGTATGTTATTTATATGTCTCCGTACATATTGTCGCATAATTGTTGTATTTCATGTTATTGTATGTTATTTATATGTCTCCGTACATATTGTCGCATAATTGTTATATTTCATGTTATTGTATGTTATCGTGCATGTTTCCGTACATATTGTCGCATAATTGTTTTATATTCCATGTTATTGTATCACATTTTGTATGTCTCCGTACATATTGTCGTATAATTGTTATATTTCATGTTATTGTATGTTATTTATATGTCTCCGTACATAATGTCGTATAATTGTTATATTTCATGTTATTGTATGTTATTTATATGTCTCCGTACATAGTGTCGTATAATTATTATATTTCATGTTCTGGTATGTTATTTATATGTCTCCGTACATATTCTAATATAATTATGTTACATTTCATGCTGTTGTATGTTATTTTGTATGTTATCGAATAATTATGTTATATTTCATGTTACTGTGCGTTATTTTGGATGTTTCCTTACATATTGTCAAATAATTATGTTATATTTCATGTAATTGTATGTTCTTTTACATGTTTCCGTACATATTGTCGTATAATTGTTATATTTCATGTTATTGTATGTTCTTTTACATGTTTCCGTACATATTGCCGTATAATTAAGTTATATTTCATGTTACTGTGTGTTATTTTGGATGTTTCCTTACATATTGTCAAATAATTATGTTATATTTCATGTAATTGTATGTTCTTTTGCATGTTTCCGTACATATTGCCGTATAATTAAGTTATATAGCATGCTACTGTATATGCTATTTTGTACGTTATCGTATAACTATGTTATATTTCATATTATTTCATGTTATCGCATATCTTATTTCATATTGTTGTTCTATTTTATGTTATGTTATATTATATGTTACAATATATGTAATAGTACATGTTATATTATATATTATCTTACGTTATATCATGTTATCTTTCATATTTTTTTTATGTTATATTATGTTTATATTTTATGAAATATCATATTTTATTTCATGCTATCGTATATGCTATATTGTATGTTATTGTATATGCTATCTTACATGTTATCTTATATGTTACTTTTCATGTTATTTTATGTTATATTGTGTCATTTGTTATACTATGTGATATTATATACTATATTTCAGGTTATTTTACATGTTACCTTGTGTTTATATTATATGAAATATATTTTATTTCATGTTATCGTATTTGTTCTGTTATATGTTATATTGTTTTTGTTATCTCACATGTTATCTTCTGTTATTTTATGTTAAATTATGTATATTTTATATTATGATATATTACATATTACATTTCATGTTACTATTTTATGTTATTTAGTATATTATATCTTATCATATGTTATATTACCTGTTATATTTCAATTTATTTAATATGTTACGTCATCTTATATGTTATTTTAGTCATAATCTTCTTACTTTTGTTGTTATGTTTTTATTTTGTCTCTGCCAATATTTTCATGGCGGTATAGAACTTTGAAACTGATGATGAAGAAACGAATAGGTGTTATTGTTTTCAATATAACCGTTCTATCAGCCATGTATTTTTTTTTCTTTTACTTAAAAAGGTGTAGAATTGGCTGTGTTTACCAAAATAAATGGTTTCGATTTTTTTCAACTTTTACTACATGTATTTGATGTATAATAACAAATAAGAGCTATACACAGGCATAAAAAATCTTATATTCCTATACATTTTGTGAAATTACGGTCAGGTCCAGTTTGGTATGCATATACCGATAGCATAGGCGTCGGAACCGGGGGGTAGGGGGGGCTTAGCCCTCCACTTTTTTTGCAAAGATAGACATAGGTGTTAAAAATTGGGGCTTAGCCCCCAGACGTTTCTGGCGTGTGTATGTTTTAAGTTGGTTTACCCCCCCCCCCCTTTCAATTGGCTTCCGACGCTGATGGATAGTAAGGTTAAATTAAACAATTACAAGTTAATAATTGTCAAAAGGGTTTTCTCAAGCAGTTTTCACAAAATATATAGGAATATAAGAACTTTAATGCCTTTGCAAATCTCTCTTTTTTATTGTAATCAATCTAAAAAGTAAAAAAAGTAAAAAAAAAATATACAGCTTATGTCCCCTTTATCAGTTTTGTGAGTAACACGATTTATGTACAAGACACGGCCAGGATCCTCAAGACAGTCACGAATTATTTGTCTTGGCGCTGTCTTATTCAGTTCTCAAAGACAAATATCTAACCTTGGAAAGGTCGGTGACACATCCCCGACATATCGCGGTTCGCCGGGGGTTTCTTTGCCAAGTCATAGATAGGACAGTCTGATCATGTCTTGCGACATACCCAGATAAGACTTGGCTGTGTCATGGATTCTCTCACCTGTGACGTCGGCATTTTCCCGATAAAGGCCGTGTCTCACATACAATACTTCTGTGCAAGAAACAGCCAAGACATCAGCTTTTTTCGAAATCGGGATGATTCATATCGCTGTCCCCTGTGTCCTAGCGTTATCTTAGGGTTGTTTGTGATATCTTGGCAGCGTCCTGGGAGGTGTTTTGTCTGGGCCAGGGTTATGAACATGTTCAAAAGTTTGGCCAAGAGCACCCCAACAATCACGACATATTTTAAGTAGTAGCATCGTCCCTCACCTTTATCTTAACGCTGTACCAACACTATCGTAAACATCGTGTCGTTATGCTGTCTTCAGTGTCCTAGGTCTTTCCCGACAGTTGTGGTATACCACGACATGACATTTACGATATGTAATATTTCTCTCAGATAGCACCATTTAAATTCTAAACTTCTCGGAAGCTAAGATATTCATTTTTATAGTGGGTACTTCTTTGACGGATTTGGCTATACATTTAGATTTATTATTTGGCCTTGTATGATACCACTTCAACTTTCAGATACCAATACATGTACCATTGGCGGATTCAAGCGGGGTTGCGGGGTAAATTGATATTTTTTTTTATATATTAAAATCATCACGTCTGGAATCCAGGAAAAAGGTTCCCCAGAGCTTTTTAAATTTGTCCTACTGAAATTTTCCGCGAATCGCTACGCTCCGCGAAAACAATTATGAATTATACTCTTCCCTCTAACTCGAAATATTGGATCCATCCTGGATTTGTATATTTTAAATTTTATGGATTTGGACTACTGGCTTTGTACAAATGTATTATAGATTGTGTTTTGTCCTACATATCGGTAAAAATGTTGTCGTTTGCGGGTTTTTTTCAGCATGTATGAATATGACAATTTATTTGTAAACAAAATTTGCATTGGATCAAAATGTATACGATATTCTCCTGTAATATTAGGCTATCAGCTAAGGATCTGAAAAGTTTGCTCCAAATTTCTTTTGAGAAGGGTATTCAATATGATTTACTAGCGGATTACTAAGCGTTTTTCTGTGTCTGGATGCAGAAAAATGCTTCTACCAATGCTTCTCCAAATTTCAAAAATCATTGTTTTTAATAGATGCATAAAACATGACCCCCTAATGTAATATTGCCTCACAATTAATCAAACACTTAAAATTATGTGCAGTGACCAAGGAGATCGTGCCCATAACGTTCATAAAATAGGTGTAAAAACTTTATTTTTTCTATAAAAGGTCGGGCATTTTTTTTTTAAATTCCCAAAATTTTCGCGCCTCGATCCGCTCGACGAATAATTTTTAATTTTACACCAACTTTAAACGTCAGTCGGCTTCTGATAATGTATGAAATTAGAATTTTATTTCCCAGGCTAAAAAACATCCACCTATTAAAACAATTCTAGATCCCCCACTGTTGTAAATATTTATTGCATAATCAAAAGGCATATAAAACAATGAAAACGGATCGCATGCACAGTTTCGTGCATTACAGTACGTACTAAACGTAATTTTCTGTTATTGTAAAAGTTAATACTCAACCCCCCTTTTCAAAAAAATCCTGGATCCGCCCCTGTGTATATACATTCGAGCTCAGCTGATGAAGCTGACTTATTGACAGAAACGATCTTCTTGAGCATTTTTGGTTGGCCTTTTTATCTAAAACTATAACTTCGGTATTTATTGATATGTCTTATGAGAAACTATATAATTATATTAATGTATGCAAATACAATCCGTTACTTTGTTTATGGTGTTGTTATTGTTGTTGTTGTTGTTGTTGTAGTTTTAATGCATCCAAGCACAGAGAGGAAAACGAGACCTCACATTTGGGACACTTCCATATACATCATCAGCGTCTGAAGCAAATTGAAAGTGGGGGGCTAAACCAACTTACAACACATACACACGCCAGAAACGTCTATGTCCTATGTCTATATTTGCAAAAAAGTGGGGGGGGGCTAAGCCCCCGCCCATAGCCCCCCGGTTCCGACGCCTATGTACATTTATCAGGCACATGTAGCAAACATTCCGAATGAAAATCAGGTTCGGTCCCAGCGCTTAGACACGTACCGGATTAAAATGCAAAGCTCTAACCACATGGATGCGGGGATCCACCTACATTTTGTACCTCTCAGGATCATAGCGTTTCCCAAACATTCCATAGATGTTTTACGGTTTGTATGTATTGAGTTTTTGGGTTGCTTAAGTTATCTAACGTATTCCATTGTCCTAATATTTGTCGTATTTGTCGCCATTGTGGCTTGATCTCTTACCGCCAAGTTTGTTGCAGCTGCTGTTTTTGGTATTGCAAACTCTTTTTTTTTTGTGCTGTGGGCAACTGTTGTTAGGAACCTACAGCTGTCTCACCCCCTGGCTGACATTACGGTCAGCTTGCCTCTAGTATACAACGGGTTCCTTCCATGCATAGCTACAACGTTGCAACCACTGATACGCAAATAGGAATTCAATTTGCATTGGGGAAACTGTTTGAAATTAAACAAATATTTCTAACAAAACAGGGTGTCGCAGACTACATTTGTTTTCTTAATGTTACTCGATTAGTTAAGCTGAATTCTCGTGAATCCCAAGCGATGTATCTTTCACTAGATTGCAAGTATTAGATTCAACTCCTCGCGGAGAGACGGAATATTTTATCCAATTTGTCAGTTTCCCGGATTTGCCAAATCGGACAGCCGAGTGACAGATCGGTGGCTGTGATTGATAACTAGTCTCTTTGTGAAATTTATTCAATTTATTTATCCGCATGCGTTCAAGCTTATATTTAATTCATTTACGGCGCATCTCTATAATATCTGGGGAAGGACTTATTTGTTATTTCAAATGTTCATCGTGCGATTGAAGATTTCTAGTCTATTCATAACTTGAAGATTTTGACATTTTGTATAAAAGATATTTAGAACGTTGTGTTTGTTTATTTTCTATTAATCAGGGTCGGCACTGGGTATGTTTGGTTAATATTGAGAAATGTACATAAATCTTCTTTTGTGTCAATCAAACAAACATATGAGCAGAGTTAATTATCCCCTCTCCTCTTTTTTACCCCGAACGTTTGATAGAGATGTTTAAAATTGGATTTTGCTCCATGTAGCATTTAACATTTAAAGGTTAAGGGGTCTCGTTGTTCTGTGCGAGAATTGTAAAATTCATTTTGTTATCTACGATATTTTATATTATTCATTCAAAAAGTCAAAATGCTATGCGAATTATGATCACGAAAATATCATGATATATCTTGCAATGAGTTTAAGAAAGATGATTATCCTTTATACGTTTCTTCTAATTTGCTTATCTTTAAAAACTATGGGCAGGTGAAGTGTAACGAATAAAAGCATAAGTCAACACCGGGTCAACTCCACTAAATTCCGTAAATTCACCGAACTCAACTTGATTTTTTATAATTTTTACTAAAAAAAAAGTTTATAAAATTTTGTATGATGCATTTGGCGAAGAATTACATTTGTTTTTCATTCATTTAAAGTCATGAATTAATATATGTAATTTTTACTCATCAAAAAAGGAAAATAAAATATAATATTTTTAAAATAAAATTGTGTGCAATAAATAATTGTTCATTTACAGCACCAGATTAGTAAATCTCTAACTGTAAGACGTAAACAGGGAGATGAGTATTTCCGGAACGTGATGTCGCCAATTCCATGACTAGTGAGTCGGGATATCCCCTTTAATTCTTATCCGAAATGCTCGTCTGTAATAATGTCTATGACTTTTCATGTTTTTCTATGTTAAGGGGGATTATTTCAGTTCTACCACACTATAGGAATCAAAGGTAAATCCATCTGAGTGGGCAGCGGATGCTCTAAAAATACTCCTGTCCCTGACGTTTCAATTGAACAAGTGATCGAGAAAGAGATAAAAGATCCCTTGTTGATTATAGAGGCTACTGTTTAACCGTGTTTGTATTTTAGTGGGAATTTCGCGGCGAAATTTAGAGTATTGGTGATTTGAATGGCAAGTTCCAATGTTATCATTCATTCAGGTAAATTTCACATATTTTATTATTTATTTAATATTTTATTCATTCTTACATATATGTTTACTTATTTCTACAACACCTTATTATTTATCTATTTACTAATTTCTAAAACCACTCACCAAAATATCTTACTGCAGCTAGGGGGAAAATTATCTTGAGGGGTCATTATCTTCATGTAATAAAAAATATATCCTCTGTATTTTTGGAAGGTCGTTTTTTTCTCGTTAAAAATGTCATTTTCATTTTACAAATGTGTGACAGAAAAACTACTATGGGATTTTGCGTTGCACGTGTCACGACCCACGGTAAAGAGAAAACGTTTACATAATAGTTAAGTAATATGATTGTTGACATAAGACATATATTTTATTTACTTGTTCACGCCTTTTTGCTACTATCTCGTGCACCGTTGATGACGTTCACATATAATTCGTGTTATGTTAATGATTAAAAACAGCAGGTGCGTGAATGGTCAGACTGAATGGCGTGTAGAGTGAGAGATTGAGTGAGAGAGACAGAGTGTGAGAGAAAGAGAGAGAGGAGAAGAAAGTGAGTGATGTTTAAATGATTGTCAAAAACAGATAAAACAGATATTATTTGTAAGTTTACAATCAGATATTTAAGTTAGATAATTTATTGTTACGCAGAATGAAAGAAAAAACAAAACTTTTTCATAAAATGATTCATTTATTTTCTGGTTTAAAGTTAATTAATCTACTTTTGTTAGGCAAGATTTAAAAAAAACATAAAACAATCATTTCATAAACAGGTTCATTTATTTTGCAAATACAAAAGAATTTTAAAATAAAAAGCATCTAAACTTATTTATTTTCTAAACAGAAAATCAAAATCCTTGTACGAAAAAGAATAAATTCTGAACAACATTCACCAAAATTGACCGAATTTTCAACGAAACAAAGTCAAACTATGTTTTTAAACGGTCTTACCCAGAAACATGTTTACAAGTGAAAATTGCACGCGACTTTCTTTAAAATCCCAATGTCCACTTAACTGGTATTGTATACATCGGAGCACACAATTACAAATCATATGTTTCATATTGACCAATAATTTGTCTTTGAAAATGAAACTGACATTCGGGCAACGCGTATATATGCGTTATGTACCTGTACGCGTCCCCAGTACCGTTGACACTTGTCACAACAACAACAAATAAATAAAGAAATAGATAAATAATAATAATAATAATAATAAAAATAATAATAAAAATAGTAATAATAATAATAATAATAATAATGTCATAAATAAAATAATAATAATAGGAATAATAATAATAATAATAATAATACTGATGTCTATGCCCCAGTACACAAAAAGAACCCTGAAAATTAAATAAAACTCAAACTGTAAGCATAATGACGACAACTACGTCAATCTTAGCAATATTAACAACTACAAAAAAACTATAGTGACAACTAATAACCATAATGATTATACTTATAATAATGAAAATAATTTTTAAAAATCACAAAAATAAATACAAACCAGTTATCATGAAAAAGACAAACAATTTGACTATCATTTCGAGTTCTATTTTAAGTACTATGTACGTAACGTTTTACCTCTCTAATTCTTTAAAGTAAATAAGTAACAAGATAGGATAATAATTCCTGCTATTATATGTATGCATATGAAATATACAAGTATGATGTAAAAATTGTCGTATGGGATACCAAAGCGAACATCAAATCCCAGGAATGGCCTATAAACAGGATAACCATACTCGTAAATTAGAGTACATGACAAGGACGAAAAAAAAGGTGTTTTAGATTACACTGTAGAGTATCCTTAAACGAAATTGTTTTAGCCATGGAATCAAATATATTTCTGCTTTTACTGACGGCAAATAATTTGTCAAGACGAATCCAAAGTGTTTCGTTATAAATCAAGCATCATAAGAAATATATTGGATGTATCAATTTTTAGTATGTCCAGGACCACTGATTTTACTATATAAAATTCATCTACTACTTATGTTGATAATCATGATAAAATTAGAATGTTGATGATGTTATCACAATTATTATTATTATAATTATTATTATTATTATTATTATTATTATTATTATTATTATTATAATTATTATTATTATAATTATAATTATTATTATTATTATTATTATTATTATTATTATAAAGATAATGATAAGGATGGTAGAAATGCAGTTATTATTTTCATTATTATAATTATTATAGTTATTATTATTATTATTATTATCATTATAGTTATTATTATTATTATTATTATTATTATAGTTATTATTATTATTATTATTATTATAGTTATTATTATTATTATTATTGTTATTATTATTATTATTATTATTATTATAGTTATTATTAGTTATTATTATGATTATTATTATTATTATTATAGTTATTATTATTATTATTATTATTATTATTATTATTATTATTATTATTATTATTTCTGCTGCTGCTGCTGTTACTACTACTTCTACTACTATTATTACCACTAGTACTACTACTACTACTACTACTACTATACTACTACTACTACTACTACTACTACTACTACTATATTCTTATTATTAATTAATTTTGCTATTATTATTTTTATCATTAGTAGTAGTAGTAGTAGTTTGATAGTTTATTAAGCTTTAGTAGTAGTAGTAGTAGTAGTAGTAGTAGTAGTAGTATTGACATCATAGGAAGAATAAGAGATATAAAATAAATTTAAAAAAAATCATATAATGAAGGAAAGTTTAAGAACGTTTAATTTCAGATTTTTGTCTATTAAAATTTCCGAAAAGAATTCCGTTTGATTTTGTTGTATTTACAGCACATTGAACTTACTTATGTATATGAAATAATATAAAAATCATACTACACAAGAAATGAATGAGATGAATCAATATCAACCATTAATTTCTTTGTTCACAAAATTAGACATTTTAATACCGTTCCGATAAAATTTACCCTGCACGTGAATTATCATAGCCAACGCTAATGTAAATAAAGCAATCAATCAAGAAATAAACATAGAATAAGTTCTACGAGTAAACTTTTATAAAAAAAGTGTCAGTATACAAAAATAAATAAAAATCAAAGACTACATAATTATTTTCAAGAGATTTACTTTTTTTCAGAGCATGTATATATGCAATATAGCAACTATACATGCATATCATAATTGTGATTATATGTGTGTGCATGTGTGCGTACGGTCACGCATTTGTGTATGTGTTTGTGCGCGCTTGTGTGTTGCCTCTTATAACGCTTGGTCAATGTACGTTCATACGTTTCACAAACGTAGCATTAGATATTAAAAATTTGCATTAAAAAAGGCAAAAATATGCTTTGTCGTCGAATTTACATTGCGTTTGTTTAGTGAAGCGTTCAAATTCAATTGAGCCTGTTGCGGATCGCTCTGAACCTCACAGCCTATGGTAAAATTTCGACACAGTATGGGGTATGTATATACGATCACTGTGTGTTTTGATTGGTTGGTTCTGTCCGTGCATTACGTTCCATAAGTAGTTTGTCCTGCAAACGACACAGTTTACCCACAAAATCAACCAAAGTCTACATCGCCGAAGAAGATTTACAGCTTAACCGGTGAGTAAAATAGTTTTGAATTACTAAACAGGAAAAACGTGTGTGCGATGCGGCAAAATCCCGTCAATAACATTCGCTGTCAAAAAGGTCACATTGCCCTAAAACCTCTCAACATATCGTTCTTCGGACAACGAGTTTGCTGTCCGGCCGCGATTTTTATGGTCAATTTTTTTAAAGCTAATCACTTCAACTCATCATTTATTGATACATTTGGAAGTGATTTATGGAGCGATTAAAGGAGAGATGTGCATTGTAAAAATACAAACAGATATAAAGTAATTCTGTTGTTTTTGTAACAAATAGTTTAAAATGATATTTCGAAATTGATTCGAAATATCCGGAAGTTACTACTTAAAAATTGAAATATGAATACATTAAATAAGATATTGAAATGAATAGACGAATAAATAATTATTAAATAAATAAATTAATTAATAAATAGACGAATGAATAAACAGATAAATAAATGATATTATAACGATAAATAAAAATATATTATACGAATAATATATATAATATACAAATACATTAATCGTAAAATAAGTAAATTCTAAGTTACAATAGAAAAATATACAATGAAAAGATAAAAGCAAAAACATAATTATTTATGCTATATTTCAAAACTGAATGTACATAGATAATATATATGTAAATAGTTGAATGGACATCACAAATACAGGAGAATGTATAACGTATATAACATTTTTCACTAATTCTTGAATCAAGATATTTCCTCGTGTAGTGTGTTGATGTATTTGTGAATTTTATGTACTTTT
>BROG01000049.1:950000-967500 GCA_030159075.1 Atrina japonica | reverse complement strand
GTACTAACAATATCACATAACTTCGTGTATATACTGGAAGTAAAGCATACACGTGCGTCCTCTAGAGGATAAAAATCCAGGCTGAACTCCACTTGTGAGGATAAAAATCTATACATGCGGCGAGGAAGTACACGTAACCGAGTAAATGGTTCGTATTCCGATTATATCATTCCAGCGAAATAGCAGTGTGTGTTAGCGATGATAGACGTGTATGCTTCAGTACAACTGGAACCTTGACATGCCGATGATACCATCTTCCAACAGTGTAATGTTTTAAGGGTATGTTTACTCTTGAAAAATTCGGATTTGATACAGTATCAGTATAAACACACGTACTTTTTTATGTAAGATGGCGACGTCGTTTTGCTATAGATCGAGTTCCCGGCTTCCTGTCAACGCAGTTTCGAGTCCCGCTGGAAAATAAAGTAACTCGAATAATTCCAGTCCGCTCCGTTTCCTGTTATCTCAATACTACGAGGTTAATAAACGGATATAACGACTGAATTATTTGGGTTAAAACCTAATGTGATTTTTCTGAGAAAGTTTGCCAGTTTACTTGCGGATGACAAACTGGTCTTTTCCCGGGTTCGTTGTAATCGGGTTCTCTCCTCCACCATTAAAAATGGCCGCCACCATATAACTGAAAAATTGTTGAGTGTGGCGTTAAACAACATTCAAAATTCAAAATTCTTATTCTAATTTAACAGAGCTACGAGGTTGAAACAGGTTGGTTTCCTGTCTTTCGGATGAGACAGTAAAAACTGGAGGTCCCGTGTCACAGTAGGTGTCGGTACGTTAAAGAACCCTCACTGCTCAATGGCCGTAAGTGCCGAGTTTAGGCCAAAATTTGAAGCCCTTCACCGGCATTTGGTGACGTCTCCATATGAGTGAAATATTCTTGAGTGGGACGTTAAACAACAATAAACAAACAAACAAACGAGGTTGAACACCATGCAATTAGAGTCTGTTGACAGTTTACGTATTTTGCAACGATGTGACATTTGTTCTTTTTCTCAATCCATAGACTAGCAATAATAATTCTGACCCGGAATTAATCCCGAAACCTACATCATGCTAGACGATCGCTCTGCCTATGAACCACTGTGAGTTGGAAGACTTAGTTCAATTATTTGAGTATCTATGAAGTAGATAATGATGATTCATTCAACCTAGAAAAAAAATATGTTTGACGAGAGCGCACGTTTGCCCAAAAAAAAACTATGTTGCTCAATGGGTTTGGAGGAACCTTTAAGTTACATCTTCCTCACAATCACGCAAAACGAATTCCATCGTCTGACTCGCAGCTTAAAATTTTAAGAAAAAAGAAATCTAGCACACCCTGGGACAAAGGGATCCGGTAAATATCTTATATGGAGCTCTTTTGTGCTAATGCTTTCTTTCTTCTCTATGACTAGTCACGTGACTGTCTGTAACAGATCCAAAGCTCACGTTATCTGTCGCCGTCGCAGTTCACTTGCATCATTGCTTTCTCGGGAAAACGAGAGAAAACAGGGTAACTCGCAATACTCGGTGTTCCGAATGTAGAATGTGTAAAGCATCGGTATATATCGGATACCCATATGTGATAAGAAACAACAAATCAGATTGCTTCTTTTTACTGACACGCTTTATACTATGAAATGATTTCCGGTATAGCAGTGAATAGTGTCGACTCTATAGCATCAGTTGCAATAATAATGATATAAAATACAACTGTATTTTTTAATTTGAACAGGACGAGGGTATATACATGTAGTTT
Source organism: Atrina japonica (assembly GCA_030159075.1). Classification (NCBI taxonomy): domain Eukaryota; kingdom Metazoa; phylum Mollusca; class Bivalvia; order Pterioida; family Pinnidae; genus Atrina; species Atrina japonica. The sequence goes on along the minus strand of BROG01000049.1, from coordinate 965,741 downwards.
CTATTGTACACCGGGCCATTAAAAAATTTCCCATAATGCACCGATGAAAAACGACTGATCACTCTCTTTGCAATGTCTTGAAATGGAAGTATATGCAGACGCTTGTTAATTTCGGCTGCACTATGTTATCATATATGTAATTTCAATATTATGCAATATACTGTAGAGGTCGTTACTTTTTAATGTCAAGTAGATCAAATTTCAGTGTTTTGTTGACGAATCCCATCGGATCAACAACCACTTTGAACTTCAAAGGATATTGAGCTTGACTTAATTTGGTATACCACCGATTACAAAAGGGAGGCTGTACTATTGAACATGGCGCGAAGACAGAAACAATAATCCTGCCAACACTTCACGGGACAATGCGCTAGCCCATAACAATATATAAAGAACATCCCATTTATATGTAAAGGGGAGGGGGGGTCGTTTCCACGGCCAATTATAATGCATCGTAGTTAGTCCAATTTTCAAAATAAAAACAAAAAATACAAATTATATCTAGTTAAGTAGGATCTATGCGATGCTTAAAGTGTTCTTTTCGTGATACTGATTTTTGGTACCATATACAGTTACGTCACTTCCTGTTTCGTTTGTTTATGTTTATTTGTTTATTGTTGTTTAACGTCTTACTCAAGAATCTGTCACTCATATAGAGACGTCACCAAATGCCGGTGAAGGGCTTCAAATTTTGGCCTATGCTCGGCACTTACGGCAGTTGAGCAGTGAGGGTTCTTTAACGTGTAGACACCTACTGTGACACGTGACCTCCAGTTTTTACTGTCTCATCCGAAAGACAGGAAACCAACCTGCCGCCGGCGGGATTCGAACTCACGACCTCACGATCCAGAGTCGAGCGCGCTACCGACTGAGCCAGGCCGGCTTCTTCCTGTTTCTTAATATTTATAAAAAGTTTAGGTTGAATTATTGTGATTTGTACATAAATGAATGACGTCAAAAAAAAAAAAAGAAAAGAAAAACACAACCAGAGCCATAGTTAACTGTTGTGCTCCAAAATCTGAGTGAGATTTGTCCATCTCAAATGATGGAAAAATCACAAATTTTACTTTTTTCTATGTAACTGATTCTCCATGGCACTGTTTAGAGAAATGTAAAACAGAAAAAAATCTATACCTACGAAAAAATGCATATTTATATACATGTATGTTCCTATAGCAGATAATGGAATTAAGACTTTTTTGCACATTAAAGTAAAATAATTTAGAGGTGTTCACTATCCGTTTATCCCTTACTGATTCGGTAAATAATTTTGAAAATTAGATTAAGTGATCATCATTTAGAACAGCCACAGGAAATTTTAGTATAATCTGATATATCTAACAGAAGGAAAAGTAAATGACGTTTAAAATTATTAAATATTCATACTCCGTGATTAGCACGTATCCCACAGAGGATTGGAAACATATTAGTTTCCTAGTGAGATATATCTCAACATTATTTATTCCACACTAAGTTTTAAATATTTATCATGAGTTCGAAGTGTAATTCGATTTTCAAAGTTATTATAAAAAAATTGCAAAAAATAACTAATAACTAAAAATAAAATATATAAAAAGATATAAAAACGAATGTTTATGAATTTATAATGAATTCTATGAATAAAATTATTCTGTAAACGCGGAAATTTACACTTGAGATAATTTACGTCTATCAAAACATGATGAAAATAATTTAGTTTAAAAAAGTCAACCTTTGCATTCCAGTCCGACACTTGTGCTAAGAATTCTCGTTTAACACAGGACTGCTAGCAATAAGATGTATCAGCACGTAAACAAGAAACAGAAAATAAACACGCATATGTTATGCATGAGAAAATCGCATAATTTACAACATGCGAAAATGTTCACGTTTAAAGTATCATATATGGTACTGGGTGGGTGTTGTGTTTTTCTGTGAGGGGAAGAGGGGTGAGTGATTGTGCGAGTACACGTGCATATGATTGGATACGTCAACAGATGATAATAATTTGCAATATAATATTATGTACAAAAGTATAGAGTGTGTCTTGAAAGATGGGCATCAACGAGTTGACAGATAAGCTACTTCGAAAATGATTCGTTTGACATGGTGAAATAGACATTCAATGACCCACGTATCTATAGCTGAAACAATCAATTTCAGAAACAAAGTATCGAAGAAATGTCGAGATTAGAATATGATATACCCACAGTCTATTTGATTTTGGTCTTTGTCTCCATTTTTATCTTATTAGATTGCAAATTTGAAGGTTATTTATTTCTTGTTGTCGATGTTGGCATGGGGAGGCGTCCTGTTATAGAAATTTAGCAAATTCTACTTTTTTATTTTTTTTATAGTGCAATTCTTTTAACTGAAAACTTTCACACAAATTGATCCTTCAATGGAGACGTACTTGAGTGAATAAAAGCGTTACATGTGTAGAAATCAAGACGCTTTGAGACACACTTGGATGAATACAAGTTGCATGATTTAGTTCATAATTATAGAGTGTAAGACGCTTTTTGACGCTCTGACATGAATACGACTTGTAGGCCTATATGTATAGCGTCTATATGGAGTACAGGGCGCTTTGTGACGCACTGAGATGCATACGAGTTATACATGTATTAAGTCTGTATAAAGACTTACACGCTTTGTGACGCACTGGGATGAATAAGTGTTATATATGCATGGAGTCTTTGTATAGAGTCTAAAACGCTTAATGACGCATGGCGACGGAGACGGGTTATGCATGTATATATTCTGTATAAAATTTTAGACAATTTTGGACGCACTGAGAAGAATAAGAAATTTACAGATATAGTCTATATAGGGACTTGGACGCATTGGAATTAATAAGTGTTACACACGTTTAGAGTGTGTATCGAGTCTTAGACGTTTTGTGACGCAATGGGATGGGTGATTGTGGATTTTACAACTATACAGTATATGCAGCGTCATAGACGCATTGTGACGCAGTAGGACGAATAAGGATTTTCAAGTACACAGCCTAGGAAGCCTCTGGGACGCTTTGTAACTCACTGGGGAAAATAGGAGCTATACATTTATAGTGTTTACAGCGTCTAAGACGCTTTGTGATGCACTGGGATGAATAGGAGCTTTACATGTATAGAGTCTATGAAATCTCTGTGAAGATTTGAGACGAAGTGGAACGAAAGGAGCTATGCAGGTCTACCAAAGTACAGTTGCACATCCGGGTTCTGCCAAAAACCAAAACAATACTGTCTATTTTCCAAAAATAGGTTGTATCGATTAAATATATTATCATGCACGGAATACATGAATTACTGAAGCTCTAATGCTTTTGTGTTGACATGTAACCTGCCATCCCTGTTTTGATTTAATCTAGACTCGTCGTGTTTAAAAATTGTGTTCTAATTTACCTTGTAGACCTATACATGTATAGAATGTATATTGAATCGAATACGATTTGTGACGCACTAGGTTGAATAAGAGTTTTACAAGTATACAGTCTATGTAGCGTCTTGGACGCTTTGTGACGCACTGCATAAACAAAGCACAAAAATAATAAATTGTACGAATATTTTTAAAAATCAAGCAATGAAAATTAGTTGTAATTCTGCTTCTCAGCAGAAAATCAAATTCTCGGCACGGCAATTCATACAACTGAAGGATAAACTTTCTTGAATAACTACATATGTCCCCCGGATCTAAATTGATTTGTTTTCTTAATGCGAATGCCCCGCTAAACAAGGAATCCAACAGAGCTACAGAATAGCTCTACGGCTACTGATTAAATTCCTATTGGAGTTTACAAGGAACCATCAATCTAGTTGACAATATAAGGTGCTTATCGAGCATGGCTAGATTACAGAATGGAGCAAAAAGACACAGTTTGTTAACCTTGATTAAAAACTCGACTTAGCTTGTGTAAAATGAGTATGCATGGCCAACAGGTTGTAATCTTCTTTTTTTCTGGGAAAGAACTATTTTTCGTATAAAAAATCAAAAGATACTACACCGCCACTGGTGTAAGGTTTCAGAGTTTTTTGTCGAAGTCTTTAGTCATTGTTTACAAGTTCTGATAAAGATCAAAGAATTGGAATTTTTGCCTTAATTTTTCATTTCGTTTCTTTTTTTTTCTTTCGTCTGTAAAATGCTGAAATATGTTGATGTACTATTACGTTGTTACACGAATCGTCTTAGAATAATTTTTTATGTTGTGTTTCTTTATCGTTTGGTGCTACAAGAACACATTCCAGAAACAAAGTCAGTTGGGGCCGGGGAATTTCGTAACCGACGGGTTCGTGCAGTACGATGATCTTCAAGTAATGTCGCCCCTAACGTTTTTCAGTGCGGATTGGAACCCGGATGTGACATACGCTAATAATATATACAGAAGTTTACCGGAAGCAGTTCCTTTTCCGGGTTTATCGTAACAGACGTTTAGCCTTCACCATTTAAAACAAACTTCATTGTATAACGGTTAAAAGATAAGACAAAAACAAAACACATCTTTGTTTGAAAAAATGTGTTTCCCCAAAATAATTATTTTCGCCTTTTATAAATCACAATCATAATATTTTGGTTTCAAATTTCAATTGTCGTGTTCATCAATAATACACTGACGCATGGGATCACCAGATGACGCTTTAATAGTCTTTGTTTTTCCAAAGTTACAGCCTAAAATACCGAAAATTAGTTTTGCAGTAAAACCGATGCCGCGCACAACACAGCTATGTCAACACACAGGTTCTCCAAAATCTAAGAAAATCAATGCACAATTTCAGTTGGGGGGTAATAAATTAATAAATGCACATCACATGATCGTAAATTACACATATAATAATTGCTTACTTCTTCAACAAAAATCAACATCAAAATTAAAATTTTCAAATTACACTTATGAAAATATTTCATTTTCGAATTTCAAAAGAAAAAAAAAATCAAAAACAAATAAATAAATAAAAAAACAAATTCACTTAACATAAAGATCAATCAAGACTTGTTTAAATAACTGGGGTATAGTAATATGATTTATTGAAGGATTTGAAGAACACTTTGAACATAGAATATCATACTGAGGTCGAAATAGATTCTTACTTGAAAGTTACGTTTTGTGTTAAGTGTGGTATTGCCCATTAATCAGCCAAGCATATGGCTTGTACAAATGAAATTTAATAGTTTTTGAAGGTGTTTAATCGTTTCAATACTTTCAATACATTTACTATAACTATATATTATCCACACACATGTTATAGGTATTCTCCTGCAATGCGTTACACCTGTTTTCCAAGTCTCTATACTATGATGCTGCTGTTGTGTAGTTGTATTGTAAGTAAGTTAAGCACGAAGATAATCCACACTTGTAAGTGTTCATTTTCAAATGTTGAGGTATTAATATACATTCAGTTCTCTCTCTCTCTCTCTCTCTCTCTCTCTCTCTCTCTCTCTCTCTCTCTCTCTCTCTCTCTCTCTCTCTCTCTCTCTCTCTCTCTCTCTCTCTCTCTCTCTCTCTCTCTCTCATTTTGGGAATGGGGCAATGTTAATCTGAAATGCGAATGTTAGCAAGATTTTATTGCAGTTTGGGAATAAAAAGAATACGCGAAACTGTAAAGTAAAGTAGAAGGATCTCTTCATTTTCATTCCGGACAGAGTAGTTCAGTTGGTAGAAGGCTAAATCTTCAACATGAAGGACCTTGGTTCGATCCCCGGTCCTGTCAGATTTTCAGAGGCAAAATTTCATCTTCTGTCCGCACAGCGCTATGCCTAGATAGAAGGCAAATGGTCTACGCTGTGCAGTTTGATTATCGTCAAATCGTCAAATTGTACAAGTGAAGTGGCACTTAAAAGCCTTTGGAAATACAGAACAGTCAAGCATGGACAAAAAAACAAACACACACACACACACACATACACACACACATTCGACCACACCTCTCTCCCTGCCTCACGGGGACGCGTGACAAGGGCTTTAAATAGTCACACCGATCGTTAAAGCAAACCAAAGGCAGATACAGCAGATAGCTAGTAAATTGTAACTAAATATAAACACACCGTGTATAAAATTATCAAAATCTTTAATAATCTTCATCACAAAAGTCTTTACTTACTTAGTTAACCCTCTCCGTGCATTACTTGCACATGAGGCCACCGCCAAAGCCCTCCACCGTTTCCTATCCTGTGCCTTTTTCTCTGCCTCACTTCATGTCATTCCCATGCTTCTTATTTCAATCTCTGTTGTACGACGCCATATTTCATTTGGTCTCCCTCTCTTTATTTCCCGATGTGGTGTCCAGCGGAGAGCCATTTCTGTTATATCTTGCTTATCTTTTCATAAGACATGGCCTATCCATTTCCATTCCCTTTCCTTAATTTCTACTTTAACGTCTCTTTGTAAAGTTGGGTCGTATAGGTCTTAATTACTGATGATTTTCGGGCAGAAAAGTTTGCAAATTGTTACGCAGACAATCATTATGAAATGACGATAGTTTGTTAAATTCGGATTTGATAACCCACATGACTCCATATAGCAAACCTGATTTCACATAGCTATTGTATATTTTGATTTTGTGGACCTGGATAATGATGTCTCGAAGTCTGCAGAAAGAAGTTCTGGCTTTGTTGATTCATGCCATTATGTCTTTGGTAGTATCATTATCTTGGCTGATATTAGTTCCAAGATGTGTACAATTTTCTACATCATGAATATTTTATACTTCTATTAATATTGGTGGTATTACAAAATTTTATTGGTTAAACGTTATTTCAAAGTAAATTTTATTTCAAAACACAACTACATTCTTACTATTGTCTCCATAACAATTAAAAACTCATCAATCATCTTGGATTACGTCACTTCTATACTTTGAATTTTGTCTCAGCAACCATTTCATAGCTCTGACCTGGCTTACACTGACCATACACGTCTACACTATCAGGTAAAGAACCTAAATACAAATCTAAATTTAGATGTCACATCACTACTGTCACGTGCACCGGGGGTCTGCCGAGCGCATCATATCACACGGTCACCTATCCAGGGCCCAGTTTCACTAAAGGTCGTAACTTCCTTCCTACGTATAAACTTATGTTTATGTCTACGTCTGATCCAAACTACTACTAATGTCACACATAACGTAGTGTAGGTTAAAGAGTAAGCATATGTTTCCGACATTTTGTGAAACTGACATTACGCACACGAAAATAAAATCGTAACTTGAGTTACGTCTAAAGTGACAACTACGTTTACGGACAAAGTTACGATCTTTAGTGAAACTGGCCCCATATGCTGACAGCACTCGCGTTGTTATCGATAGTGCACTAACCGTTCAGCCACAATAGCTATAGCTAGCTATTGAACTAGAAGTTAATCTGCCCATATACATGACTGATATACTGTTATAATTTGATTTCATTTTGATGAAGTGATAACGGTTATATTTAACTTTTGGATATCATTTTCTGAATTAATAAAACTATATATACAGCCTCGTCAACCATATTTACAGTTTAGTTTCAGTTTCCCCAGTTTATTTAACAAATATGACTATTTAGTGACCTACTCTCGTTGAGACACGTATATTATTACATTATCAGTACATGACCTTACAATTAAATGTAGAAATGAAAAATTGAATAAATATATCCTTTATTATAACAATATATACCCAAAAGAGTAAGCTTCGATATATTGAGGTAACGATTACCCCGGAGAGAAGAGGGGAGGGGGTAAATAGTTTACATGAGGCATGTTATCTGTACCAAACGAAGAAATGTCATTTCTCAGATAACATGAGTCACAAAAATGGCAGCATGTTGGCACGTAGATACTTCTGACAATAGTGATGAACTACTTACGCCGTCTACTTTAATTATCGGACTTGTCAATTTTGCATTAACCCTTTGTTCCGGCTATGATAACCCGTTTGACCCCGGACCAGTTTTGTATATTATTACTGTCAACCGCAAAGATTTACTGTCTTTTTGACTCGGAGAAATTGCGGTTAGAAAACAGTTAGGGACACAAATTTCTGGTTCTTTTTAAGTTTGTTTAAAACATATATTTTTGTCGTCTTTTATCTACCAAATTAGTCCGCGTACATGCTGGATATATCCTCTGACATGTTAAAGAACTAACAAGAGAAGACAGAGGTCGTCAACCGTCTGCTACTGAGATTGTAGAGATGTTAAAATCATCACAAGAAAAAGTAGACTAGGTACAAAACGATCTAAACTTTCAAATTCGGATATCTAATTCAACAAATTATTTGATTTTTTATCCCAAATCTGTGTTTGTTCTTTAATTGCTACACTGTTTTAACTAACCATGAATTCCCAAAATGTTTTTTTCTTTTAGATTATGTTGTATGTCATGCTTATACTTTGAAAATGTACCTTAGTCATCCCGTACATGTACATTATCTACATGTTTTTCTTGTGAAGGAAACTGATGTAAATGGATTATCATTTGTCATTTTTAGGTTTAAGTTAGTAAACTGTACGCTTTGTTTTTTTTAAATAAATGTGAGTATTTATAGTCTATATATAAATATGACCAGGTGTGCTAATTATGCATACCTGAACAATACGAAGGAATCAAACGAAACGTTTCTGTCCCCTTTCTTTAATCATCAAATTTATTCTCGTTTGGAGCGTGATATTTGCCCCCCAAAAAATCCCTATATGATGTACCTCTTAAAATGATGTGCATCGCTGGCTAAATTTCACCGTTGATAGTTTTCATTGTTTTATAAATGTTTAAAATGAATTAAGTAAGATAAATTGAGAAGTATCGTATTATGATTTACAAGAACAGCCATATAATTCAACCAACTGTTCATAAAGATTGTGCATGGAAGGATGGAAATATGTTCTCCTTTTCGAAAGAGCTCCGTCAATGGCGTCCATCAAATATGTTTATTGGTCGCTTGCCCGGCAGGTTAGAAACCCCTGCGCAGGTCAAAACTGCGCCACTTGAACTATAACATGTGACACTTCCATATACAGGGAGCTGTCTTGTCAAAACCTTAAACAATAAGAAAACAAACAAACCATTATAGATAAACAATTGGGTCAACTCCCCGTACTTCTCTTTGTTAGGGTAAGGTGAGAGGAGGATACTAGTTGTTGTGGTTTCCTTGCACATAAATATGTCACAAGACTGCTGACAAATATTGAACAATTCAAAGGCGTCTTGCGAACGGACTCTGGAAATATTGCCTAGATTGCGTCTGTCTTTGATTGTCTCTTTCTTTGTTTCTCTGTCTTTCTCTCCTCTCTCTTTGTATGTTTGTGGATTGCTTTTTAATTTATAATTGTCTCTTTCTTTGTTTCTCTGTCTTTCTCTCCCCTCTCTTTGTATGTTTGTGTATTGCTTTTTTTATTTATAATTCTCTTTCTTTGTTTTTCTGTCTTTCTCTCCCCTCTCTTTGTATGTTTGTGTATTGCTTTTTAATTTATAATTGTCTCTTTGTTTTGTTTCTCTGTCTTTCTCTCCTCTCTCTTTGTATGTTTGTGTATTGCTCTTTAATTATTATAATAATCTCTTTGTTTTTATTATCTGTCTTTCTCTCCTCTCTCTTTGTATGTTTGTGGATTGCTTTTTAATTTATAATTGTCTCTTTCTTTGTTTCTCGGTCTTTCTCTCCCCTGTCTTTGTATGTTTGTGGATTGCCTTTTAATTTATAATTGTCTCTTTTCTTTGTTTCTCTGTCTTTCTCTCCTCTCTCTACATATTTGTGGATTGCTTTTATAAGTTTTTCTATTGGTTTTGCGCGTTTGTTTTGTCCTATTACATCCATACATTCAAATTTTAATTGCATTTTAATTCATAAATTTGAATTTCATTGGACCGGTAATAAAAAAGTATATTCTTTATCATGAAAAATTGTGTATATTTTATAGATTAAAGTACAACCAACATATTTTCAAAAGTTTTACAAATACAGTCTTATATGTCAAAATAATCGATAATGAGGTTTTATCATCATCTTTATGTTCTTCTTTTTCTTCATCATCACCACCACCACTACCACCACCACCACCACCATCATCATCATCATCATCATCATCATATTCATCATTGTTATTATTATTAGTAGTAGTAGTAGTATTTTAGAAGTATTAATACTTTTGTCTTCAGTTTTAAAACGTTATACCTATCTTTGATTTTGAAAAAAATAATATACACTTTTAGAAACTTGATGTTTTTGATTTTTTTTTTCAAGTCCGTTCTTGTTTTTTTTTAAAGGTAGCCGACAAGATCGTAATATTTTTAATAAGACTTACGTATGGCAGACCGATCATGAAAATCTGCACAAGCGATTAAAGTTATCATGTTTATTCCTTTATTGTATTACACCCGAATGCACTTTCAAAAAACATCTGGGGATTCTATCATTGCCCTGAAAAGACACTCCGGAGACGGCTAAACTGTACACGCCATGGATCCGAATGTGCTGATAGGAATTTGATGTTGCGAAAACGACTCTATCGTCTAAGCAGGTGACGTGTATGATTTTTATAACACATGTTTGTTAAATGGAGCGACAAAATCTCAACAAAATGAAACATTTTCATTAATAACTTAAAATGGGCGTGCCCTTTTGATGTTTCCTATCGTTAACGCCCCCTTTTACCCTTTTTATTAGTATTTTTTTTCAACAAGTGTTTTGAACATCATCAAGTGTTTTGTTAAACCCTCATTCTCATATTGTTGTGGAAATTCGTTAACATACATTAAATCAAATAAAAACGTATCAAAGAATTTAGAAGGCACATTTAAACGATCAGAAAATATCCCATTATTTAACTGTGGCTTCTAGATTTAATCCCTGTAGCATGCCAGACTTTTCTTTTTGTCTGTACTGCACATAATATAATATGGATTTTAATTATCCATATATCAAATGTTTTATGTGTAGATAATATTTAGGTTTACGAAAATCGATGAGGAACGTAGGGTTGGAACATCGTAATGTAAAAACATCAAAGGTCTGAAACACGGACACCCCACTGCCGTTCTCTTGATTTATTTAGTGAAGATGAAACGGATTAAGTTGCGTGAACTTGCGATGCTAACAGAGAAACTGAACGATAAAAGTACGCCTAGTCATAGTAGTGCACAGGAGTCCTTGATAAAGTTTGTTATCGAAAAGTTCTGTAAATATATCTTGATTTAAATCACGTGATATATATATATTATCAAACATGTTTGTGTATGGAAATGTTATAAGCTCTAGGCGAAGTGTCGGAAATTAAAACCCATTACAAGGATTTGTCCAATGCCAAAAGTAACTACGCACACAACACAATGGCTTTATTAGATACATCTATTGTTTTCTCGTTTAATGCCTCTTTTATGAAATTTTACTATCTGAAACTTTATTGAATAACAAAGTTAATCTCAAGATTTTCAATAAGTAGTTTCGAGATTTTGGTTATCGATCAGATTAGAATTGTACAACAACTTTACTGGAGTTATTGAGTGTCCGTTTGTCATTAAAGATGCTAAGCACCTGAATACAGATTTTCTGGACTATTCGAACACCATAATTTTTATTAATCTAGTATACCATACACCATATTGTTTAATTGACTTTATACTTACTTGGATACCTCTGCCATAACTCCACAGATAAATTACGTATACAAACATGCACCATCTGATAGGAAATAACAAACGATTTCTTGTCGTGATGTTGTGTGTTTGTGTTAATGTGTTCGCATCTTTATTTCACCTTTAGCGCATGCGTAATAGAAGGGCTGGAAGAACCGATGGTGTCTGTATTGCTTCGTTGTAGAGAATCATTTTAAATCAAAGTACTGAAAGTACGAACTGATACGAGTTGATGGTAATTCGTAAGTTTTAATGATGATGTCTAATACACTCAGTATACTGAAGAAATATGCATTGTGTACACATGCTTGAAATATATTGCAGATTCATTTCATTAGAGGGTACCACTGTTATGTTGTATATTTTGAATTTACTGCCTTTTTACTGAGAAAATGCATGTTATTTCCGGAGTTTTCAAATTAGCAAATACCTGCGAGAATCACCCAATTTTATTTCAAATAAGAACAATACTGACAATGAAAACATCACCATTTTTCTCACATTTTTACCATTGATATCACACGTGAATAGCTTATAGGTCGACTTTTGAATTACTTTTTTTTCGGTAAAATTAGGTTTACAAAAAATGTAAATTAAATTCGGGGCAGACATTTGGCCCAACGTGAGTACTGATGGCTTATTCATTATGCAACAAACTACATAGATCAGCGATATGATTATAAAATTTTGTGCTTATAAACATCGAAATTTCTATACGACAGGGTAGTATTGTACCCTTACGCTATACTTCCCATTAGTAGCCTTAAATCTGTAGGTCAATATGTGTGCGTGTAAAACAGTTTCCCAACTTCAAAGACTACCGCGAATTTCTCATCAGTTAAGATCACGTGAAATTAAGAACGACGCAACTTCTATGTCCAACTTCAAAGTCAGATCTTGCCAATACACAGTAAGGGACACTTGACCAAAACTTATTTGCATATTAATCGTGCAAAGTCCAGTCAATCGCTTTTAATGTCAAATCTATCACAAGAGTATAAATATAATTGAAAAGTAACATTCTAAAGCAAATTTATAATATCTTAAAATTCTTAAAGGACGCCGAACTGACCTTTAATAGCATATGTTTCAATAAGTCTTGTAGACCTATACTTTTCAGCGAATTGTTACTATATTTTCGTCATTTTAAAAAGCAAAAATATACGAAGAAAAGTGTGATTTGGAAATTTCAATCTTGAAGTTGAGTTTATGTTGCTGAAATGCACATACATGTGTAATTTTCCGTCAATATAATGTGTTATTTATCCCATACTGCAAAATGTGCTTTGACTTGTTCCCAATAGAAAAACATAGCATAACATATTCCATCAGCTCGTAAAAATGCAAAAAAAAAAGATACCTGTAAATTGCCAAACTGCAAGTTAGTCTGAATACAGTTTTAGTCGGTCATCATACTGGACCTTAAACATTCGTACTTGTTAGACTTGGACATATCAGCTTTAGCTATTCACACCTTCCATTTTATAAACGAATTTTCGACAGGTTGTTAGTAAAGTTGAAATGAATATGACACAAGTGAATCACGTTTCATTGATCATATAGTTCCTTAATTCACATGTTATGAAAATGCTGACAATACCTAACAACTCTGTAATATCGTGTTTTACAGATTGTTTTGTTTAAATATAACACCGATAAGATGATTACACAAGCAAACGGTAACAGGTCAATTTGGTAGTCCTCCTTTGACTCAGTAAATTGTAAAGAATTAACCACTAAAACGGCACTTTGAACTACGGTGTATCACAAAACACAGTATGTGTGGGTGGTTCTATTTTCCAGTTGACCTACATATGCACCTGACACCCCAAAATAACTGCGTGTCTGGTGAAATACCGGTATGTCCTGAACGATTGAGACTGTAGGTTTGGTTCTAAGGTTAGAAATTTACAAAATGTTCATAAATCCAAGAGAGCTAAACATGCCTGGTTAGCGTGTCCGTTTATTTCGAACACTCCCAATGCCTTCTCAGGGTTCTCATAAGTAGTATTAAAACAATAATTACAGTGAATGTCCTGCACTGTCAAATGTAAGTTAAAAATGTTATTTTTTTATTTCAGCAGGAGGAACGCGATAGACACGACGAATCACCTTTTAAGTATACCTCGAATATCGAATATATCTCTTTTTTGAAACTGTATCTTGCACGTTTTCTGTATACCAGGATATTTTCGCTGCTGTATAATATTCGCCATTTTCACTTTTAGATGAGAGGACGAATTAAAAATGAAAGCGAAATTTTCAAGCTAAAAATTTATGTAAGGAAATATATGTCATCCATTACACCAGGATGATTTAGAGCGAATTTAAGACAGGGTAAATATGTTTTCTTTTGTAAAAGGGCGAAAATAAGCATGGGCGAAAAATTTCAGTTATACAATTACTAATCTAAGATAAAATGTTATCTAAGCTATTGTTGAAATGAATTGTGGTTAACAATCATTTATAGAAACATGAATCCAATATGCTCATTAGATTTCTATTGCATATTCAGACTTCATAAAACCTGCTTATATGCAACACTTATTACAAAAAAAAATATCCCAGGGTATGTCTGTGTTAATTTTATCAGAATATGTATTTCTGTAATTATCTTGACAATTCTTTTCTTATAAAACATTTTTTCACATATTTTCTTCATCCCTCCACATTTTAATGTCAGTTTTCTTCTCTTTGATGTAATTTCAAATGATGAATTAGATATGATTTTTCAACCCCTATTCAGCCCTAATTATTTGATGGATGTACTTATTTTTTAAGTTATTTTAGGATAATTCAATATGTTCTTTAAGGATGGAAAGGTTATTCCAATATCATCATGCATTACATCTTCTACCTTTATATGTATGCATCGGGCACCTAGAATGAAAAACAAACATGTTTTTTTTAAATTTATTTGAATTTGAAATCATTTTCCAAGGTACACATTTGTATGAAATATTTCTGAAAATTTGTACGAATGACAATATTAAAGTTACAATACACACACACACACACACACACACACACACACACATATATATATATATATATATATATATATATATATATATATATATATATATATATATATATATATATATATATATATATACAGAAAAATAAATGATTTCAGAATAATTCTACTAGTAACGTACGCTATCCTGTTTGAAAACAAGTTGTTTTCTCTTTCGTTTTGTGTTCGTCGTTTTTCACATTTACAAAAAGTGGTAAAATAAATGATGTGCTAGCATCGATTTGCTGTAGTATGAATAAGAACAATCTATTTTTCACATCTTTAAATTTCTTATGTACAACATGAGAGTCCGCTGTACTTCAATGTGAATCGAACAGTTTTGAAACACGATCATCAAACAGTATCGTATTCAGTATTCGTATTCTCTATAATTTTTATGTTGCTCAAAATTTGTGATATAATTTTGTTCACGGAAAATGAATTTAATTATTGTGAAGTTGATGAACGAGGAGCCTGTACCTTTCCAGTTGCGAATTTTGCTGTGTTTTTTCAGAAATTTGGGGAAATCTACTAGCATTAGAAACACATATGAATATAATTTAGGACTAATATATTTCAATGTTTAGTTTATTCATATTTACAAAGCTGGCTTTGAATCGTTTTTGCTAAAAAGATTGAACTAAATTTGTTATCATTTTCTTTTTTCCTTTCTAATTAATCACTTTGTTGTCACAGAAATTAAAAATTGGGAATTTTCTGGCCTTAAATTGGGGGATGGGTATTACCAGTTTCTTATTAGGAATTGGATCTTATACCGGACCTGCACAGAACCAAACTAAAACCCTGGTTGTTCATCCAAACATTTTTATGTTTTACAAACTTTGTGATATATATGTTGAAGTTACTCTTGCAAATTATTTATTTTGTTCAAAATTAGTTACATATTTTTTTTCCAAAGCGAAATTGAATATTATGAAGTTTGGTTTCGATAATATTTGTCTCGTTCAAAATTTGTGATATAATTTTCTTTCTCGGTGAAAGTGTTTATAAGTTGGAAGTTGTTCCGTTGTCATAGATACTCTTTAAAACTGGGGGTAAAACTGTATTAATTATATAGATTAGTGTACTACGAATTACAAGACTCCATAGGAGGTACACGACAGTAATAATTGTTCAAAAGTCA
>BROG01000049.1:877500-947500 GCA_030159075.1 Atrina japonica | reverse complement strand
CGTGTATTCGTCCTTAGTTTTCAATGTATACAAATCAAAACAAGAAATATAGCGATAAAATAGAGAAATCCCCGCGTAATTGACACACTAATCCGTGTGTGTGTAATTCGAATTATTTACAAGTTATTTCCATATTTAGATGTGTATTACTTTAACTGAAAGTACGCATGACACTGATTGTATTGAATATTTTAGCAGTTAAACCTTCCTACAGCTTAAGGTAATTCGCAAAGAAATGTGATGCTACAAGTTTTTGATTACTTTTTAAATATGTAAATATCGACGTATATATACCACAGCATTAATAAGAAAGAAATAGGTTATGGACAAAGTAGATCTAGATATTGTTAAATGTTGCACTTGTGGCAGTTGTCCACTCAATGCTGTGTGTCTCCGAGTTCGAAACGTAGTTGATATTGTTGATATGTTATTGATGAACAAGAAGATGCAGTCAATGTTCATTTATCATAGTTTTTTACTTCATTTCTCACGAACTTCAGGAATTGATGATTTGAGGGAAGATATGTATTTTATCAAGGGTTGGAAATAAAATACATTAAAAGAAAATTTATGTTTTTCGTTTCTGGTGAAAAAATCAGCAACATCATAGTTGTCGTCATCATTATCGTTACCATCACAACACCACCATCATTGTCATCACCACCATCACTACCACCTCCACCATCATTATCAACGCCAATATCACCACCGTCATCATCATCATCATCATCATCATCATCATCATCATCATCATCATCACTGTCATCACCACTACCGCCACCATCTTCATCATCATCAACATCACCAGCACCATCACCACCACCATCATCATCATCATCATCATCATTAACTACAACAAAAATAACTAAAATGTTATTAATGATAAACAATATTCAACTAGTTATTATAAAAAATAATGATTATATTATAATCATCATCATCATCATCACTATCATCATTATTGCAATTATTTTCATTATATATCACTATTATTATTATTATTATTATTATTACCATCATCATCATCATTATTATCATCATCATCATCATCACCATCATCATCATCAACAACAACATTATTAATATTATTATTATCAACATTATTAATCATCTTACATCATAATTAAATCTACTATTTTATCACCATATTGCCTTCAATGTCAAAAACAGTTACTTGTTATTGGTCATACATTGCCGGTTGACTTTTGCGATGGCCAAGACATGTCATTATATAGCCTTTAAACTAGCATTAGACAATATAATCTAACTCTCAACCCGCATTATTTGTTTATTTTCGTGTGAAAACAGCGATTTAATTAATTTACGAGATCTTGATTACGAACAAACACTGGAAATAAATCCATGGTTTTTGCGGTAATCTCTTTTGAATCAATTATATTGGTATTCCTAGTGAGTGCTAAATGATCATATATATTTTACAACAATAGGTTATAATAGTATCACAAGTACTTACCTTCAACATGGAAAAGAAAGAGGGGATAAAGAAATGGTACAAAATTAATGATTATTATTACAATGATAATTAATTAATTAATAATAATAATAATAATAATAATAATAATAATAATAATAAAAATGATGATGATGATGATGATGATGATGATGATGATGAAGATGATGATGACGATGATGATGATGATGATGATGATGATGATGATGATGATGATGATGATGATGATGATGATGATGATGATGATGATATTACATCTTTTTTAAATTGGAGCTCAAATGAAGATGACATATGGACAGAAAGCACCGTCTTGAACATTTTCGCAAAACTGTAACTTTGGTATTATGTTTATAATATTTCGCCATAAACTTCAATGTCAAAATACAACTTTTAGTTGCTATAGTGACATGAATGGCATTGGCAGATGTCGACATTGATTTCAATTCTTATTCATTGATACATTGCATGCATCTTGGGAGATCCTGCAATAATAGCAACTGTCCTGTGAATACGCAAACAGCACAAAACGACCAATCAATCAATGACTGAATATAAATAATACTGTAGAATCAGAAAATTTCGTGGGATTAAAATTTCGCCGTTTCAAGAATAAAACATATTCGTTAACATCAAATTTCGTCAAAATATAACTTATAACTTGTTTGTAAAGGAACATCTTATATTACTAAGTTTATTTTATGTAAATATTCGGCATGCTTGAAATTACTTCACTAATGAAAACAATGAAATAAACGAAATTAAATATATATATATATATATATATATTTATATATATATATGTGTGTGTGTGTGTGTGTGTGTGTGTGTGTGTGTGTGTGTGTGTGTGTGTGTGTAAATATGAGAGTGTATAAATACATAGAGAAAACTTACTGTTTCGCTAGTTATATTCAAAATCTAAGTGAGACTTCTCATTCACAGATCTCATAAATTTTGTTTCGATACTTCATTTGTTTGGTCAACATAATTTTTAAGTATAGGAGATATGTAAAGAGCAAAAAATGATAAAGAGTTACTTAAAATCACTGATTAAAACAATAATCATTTTACGTTTTATATTATTGTTTTAGGCGTGATAACGCCATTCCAAGTTTTTTTTCTCTGGCTAGCGTCCGCATACAGATTGGTTTTGAGATCATAAAACAGAAAAAAAAACAAACATCTAGGGGAACAATTTGGAACATAGTCCTAAAATGAACGGTTAAACATGAAATATTTGTTTTCATCCATTGTAAAAACTAACATTTCATAGGTTATTTATTTTAGTGTGTGCCACAGATATAGTTATTATAAGTGTAAATTTGTTTTTCTTTTGTTAACATATTAGGAAAATACTTAAATGTGCATAAAATTGCAATTGTTGTCATAATATGGCTTGTGTTTTTCTGTCGTTTGGGGGGGGGGGGTGTTCCTGATAAAAAAGATAGGTTTTTTACTTTAAGACGGACGCTGAACATAAAAAAAACTTGCAAAGGCCTAATGGCTCAATCATTTTGAAATATTAGCAGTAGTCTCAACTATGTCCCAGAAGGTGTATCGAGTTCATGCCCGTATGTTTGACCACTCTATTGCCAATGCTAACACTAGCGGTCACTATAGGTAAAAGTAGAGAAAAAACACTGATAACCATGTACATAATGTATGAATTGACCAATGATATACTACGACCATGTCAATGCTAATTTGTAATGGTATTACACCATAAAAAATCAACACCAACTTGTCAATATATCAGCTTCTGGAAATCGTACTTCAAAACAAAGGCAAAACAAAACAAAACTGTCAACGTTTAGTTTAAAATGATTAACATAAGATTAAATTTATTTTTCTAAATACAAAGAGTTTACACTAATGATAACATAGCATAAACTTTTTAAAAAAGGATTAATTTGGATGGTTTGATATCCTCAACAGATTATAAAGAGGGAAAGAAAGCATTGTTTTGAAAATGAAAAACAGACTCCATCGACATAAAATATAAAACAATTTAGGAAATTCAGAAGTGGGATCAGGTGCCATGGAGGAGTGAACATCCCCTGTTGACCGGTCACAGCGGTGTGAGTCAACAGTCAAATTAAAATGAAATAAGTGTGGAATAAATCCTCGTCACGATTGGTGCAAACGACCCAATATCCTCTATCAAATAGGCAACTCAAAATGTCATTGAGTGAAACGGAGTAATCGCAAATAAAGAAACAATAATTCAATAAAGTACAATATTTATTAGAAATCTTAAGTTACTTACTTGATAGCATAGTTGTTCAATTCTTTACACCGATTGTGATGATTTGAGTTGTTCCTCACAGCCGGTGGCACCGGTCGTGAAAGGATGTTTACTCCTCCAATGTTCGCCATGTCTTCTGAGCTAATGACGGTTAACAATTTAGTATTTGGGATTCTTATATCTAGAATAATTCGTCTAGTATTTAGACGATATCTTTGAGACCCCCACCCCCTGGCAATCGGGGTGTATAATCCATGGTCATGGCCAGTACAAATAATTTACATCTACATGGAATTCAACAGTTCAAATACTGTCCAGGGGTTTAATTCCACGACATTTCTCTCTTTCCTGTAATGATAGCGGTTTTTAGAATTCTAGGATCAGGGGTAGCTTAAAATAAGTTCAGGTCCTGCAAAGACGGCCCATAATACATGACGTATATATATTATTTATCAAAAACTTATTCGCTAGTTCTTGAATTTGCGAATTTATCAAAACCGTGAAATTAACGAAGTTTTACACCGCGAGTTATTTTACCACTGTACAGCAGGAAAATATGGTATTGGCAAATCATTAAATAACATAAATTGCGACTCTCCGTAAAATAAAATTTCATCAATGGGTAGGTTGTATTTGAACTGATCGTGTGTATACCAGGCCCTAGCTAGATCACCCGATTGTTTTTGTTTTTGGTGTTTTTATTTTTTGTTTTTTTTGTTGTTGTTGTTTTTTGTTTTTTGTTGGTTTTTTTTTTTTGCTTGTTTTTTGTTTGTTCGTTTGTTTGTTTGTTTTTTCATACATAAACCTATACATTTTTTTATATACATCAACTATAACACGCAGGCTTTAAGGCAGTATATCAAATACAATATGGAAATTGATTATTATTCAGATTACTGCCATGAACAAGGCGGTAAACCAACAAAGTAAATACGAAATAATATCCATTACCAGAATTAAATGCCTTGAACAGCTAACTAGACAGACTGATGAATATATGAAGATATTTACAACGGATATTTGATAGTGATAATCACTATTTCTTCACCTGTGGTATTATATAATCCTTATCGTGTTTTAATGTATTATTCTTGTTTTCATTAAATTAAGGATAATGAAAACGATTTCTAATCAATGACGATTTTTTTGCATTTTGCTGTTGTCGTATTTTATATGGACTTTAGAAAACAAATGTCCATTATTACAGTTGTGTTGTAACACATGTTAAACTAAAATCTGGATCTGATATGTGGGTCTGACATTTTAATATATTGACAGAGCAGTGAATAATTTCTTTGTGTATCAAGGGGTTATAACTGTAGATGTATAAAAACAAAATCGTCAGTCAGCACTTGAATCTTTTAACGACAATCTCCAAACCAATCATTTTCATTGTACGACTAGTTTCCGTACCATTACATGGTTTAAAGTGTTTCGAATTAATACGGCGACAAAAGTTTTAGAATATTATAAACTTATACAAAATGGCGAACAATGGTAAACATGACATGGAATTCTTTATTGCATATGGGCGGTAGAACTTAAAACCCATTACATAGAGGTAAAAGTACAAGTGATTAAGATGAAAGTTTTAACATGTTTGACGTTTGAGACATCTTATGCACAAGACTGAGTAAATGTCATCTAGAAATAGATACTAGATGTTCACGAAAATGATTAGACATGTTTAGACCAGTCTATTATGTCCTGCAGGGTTGAAAGGGTTAAAATCATTTTACATCTACTATTGTCATTGATGTCCTACTTTTATTGTTGAACTAGTATACAGTTAAACTTTTATATAAAGACCCCCTTACGGACACAACAAAACCAGTCTATATAGGGAGGTGGTCTTTATATAGAGGTTTATTTCTACACAAATGGTACTACTGGGGACAACAAAATAAAGGTTGTTGTGACCAAGTGGTCTTTATACACAGTGGTCGCTAAAGCAAGCGTTACTGTATTACTTCTTGTAATATTGCTACAGCTCAAACTACGACATTCATCATTCCCCGCTTCTGCGTGCTTACCTCTAGTGTTTATGTTGTTGCTACGAGTATTCAATTTTCAATATACAGTAAAACCTGCTATAGCGGTCACCTCTATATAAAGATCACCTGTCTATAAAGGCCAGTTTTTAAAAGTCCCTTGACTACATACTTCAACTAAATTGAACCTGTGTATAAGGGTCACCTGCACATAGATGTCAATATTTTCTGGTCCCTTGGGTGGCCCCTATATACAGGTTTTACTGTATATTACACCCTACCCCCTGAATTGTTCTTCTGTTACTTCTACTACTAATTTCACCACGTCTCAAATTACAAAATTACAATAATCAACCCCTTCCACCCACCCTCCCTTCATACTAATATCAATGCTGTGGTCACTAGATTTCTTCTACTACTTCCATTACTACTACTACTACTACTACTACTACTACTATTACTACTACTATGTACACAGACATACACATATAAACACACAATATATATATATATATATATATATATATATATATATATATATATATATATATATATATATCAATGTTTTGTACACGGAGTAATCCATGCATGTTCAATGCGCAGGTGCGGAAAATGAAACATTTGAAATGTATTCTCCTGTGTTTTTCTTCAATGTTTAATACTAAATAAAAGTGATAAGAATAATACTGCTTTGATCTTAAAAGAGTATTTCTTCTTAAATTCGTATAAATGAAATCATTAAAATATAAATGTTTATTACTTAATGCTTCCAATTATGTAGATGTGATAATAATATCGATGATTTTAAGAAATTATTTTCTCTTTATGCAAATGAATAATGCAATGAAACGGTGTTCAAAAGAACTGCCTTATAAAACGTTTATGGTCTCGGAGTATTGTCATCATTTATCGATAAATACCAATATGGGAGCTTGGAGTTCTTTCTAGCGCAATTTGAATTTAATTTATTCAGATTTACAAATGCAATATGGAATTAAAATATTTTCGCGGATTATAGGTTAAAAGGAAATTTCAAACAGGTGTTTGCTAGGTTAAGTGTAGTACAAATGTCAGCTATCAATCCCTGGTGGATCCAAAGTTTTAAATTGTTCAAAACAACGTAACAGTCCAACTTGCTGAAATCTTGTGAATGCTCAGCCAATCAGATTTCAGGATTACAAGAACTTCAAGAAAATTCTAATCCATGATGGATACTCAAGTTTTGAGTAAGCGAGCTAAGTTGTAGAAATGCAGGAAAATATTAAAATTTTGAATGAAACGTACAAATATATACCTTATTATTTTAAAACATCATATTTGTTTAGTTCGTACATGATTTATTCCACAGGTGTCACAAAAACGTTTGCATTACTCCAACACTTTGATTTATGTTCAACATTGTGATATAGGCGTTCTTGAAATACACTATAATTCATTTTAACAGTTTGTTTTAGTTTTTCGATGAAGAATTATCACGGTTTCGCAGAAAGAACCCCTATAACATATTCCCTTCATTAGATTTAAGTTAACCAAAGTCTTACTTTTGTGAGGATATGCATCAGGCATAATGTTTTATCTTTTATTTTGCATACAAAAATACACTTTACTTATTTTCTGCCATCACGGTATTCCAGAGATATAACAAACAGAAATCCTTTTGTTCATGTTTTCGGGCTTTGTAAATATAATTCACTATTCTTTAATGCATCACATTGTTACATAATAGAGTAATATCATTGACCCATGAATGTCAAATGAAATCAAATGAACATTACTATGATTTCATTAATTACTTAATTAAATTAAAGTAATATTTCTGATTTTCAAATCAAATAAATGAAGCTGCATGTCAGTGCAATTTAAACATATAAGTAGTAGTCTTTAGTAATTCAACCTTTGTTACACAGTAGCCTTTCAAGAGTTGCTTGATAATATTTTTTGTTTTAGAATTGATCATCTCTTCTGTAGCTATTACATTTATTCACCGGCTTTCTTATAGGGGACATATTAATACTATTTAACGGTAGAGAAGCGATATTTCCAAATGAGTACACCCGCAGAGGAAAGCCCGCAAGTCCGGATAAGAACGGATTTTAACATTATTAATAAATACCAAAAAAGTAATAACTTTCCCCATAGCTTTATATTGATATAGACCATGAAATTGATATGTTTAATGAGGTTGAAACAAATAACCCACTGAGGGCAGACATCTTGCAAAAGTTAAATGAAACAATTATAAAGAATTCCCTGTTCCATAGATATTCATATTCCGACCGATTTGTATGCGTCGAAGAACAAGTGTTGCAGAAAATTGTCATTCATTTGTTCTTCTGTGCCCAGTCTTATGGGAAACTTTGTAAATTTATTTATAAAAATGATTTTGTTCTCGATAAAAAATTCACACATATCAAAAAGCTTGCAGATTTTGAAGCACAAGGAGTATTATATCGATAATTAAATTATGTAAAAAATAGATTGCCTGAAAGCTGATACCTTGGATTATCCATGTGGAAGAGCATAGTCAGTTAATAAAGTAATGGATCATTGTTATAGCAAGGAGATCGAAAAACAGATTTATCATTTAAGTCCTGGTAAAAGTTCTTATCCAACACAGAGAGACAGATATATTTAAGTGTTTCTTTATTACCAATTCTCTCTTCCTCTTTTTTCTTTGCACAAAATCTCATGGAATTGTAGTTTTTATTTTTATCTTTTTTATTTTTAAAAGCATTTCTCTTTACTTCTTGAAATATATAATTCTTTTGGTTATTTATATTACTTTGAGTAAATATTCGAAAAATTATGTAATTACGAAAAAACTGAAGTTTAGTAAAAAAAAATGTTGACCTCCACCTGAGACGAAGTGTGTAAAGAACACATTGGAAAATATTAAACTAATGCCACGGGGATACAAGTTCGGCTTTGCATATATTTCGCGTCCCCCAGAGCCCACGTTGATGTAATCATTTTCACCTTAAGGATAAGACCTGCGCTAAGAACCTAAGACGCTGGGCATACATGTAGCAATAATTATCAAGTACAATAATTTATCTAGTCACGCGACTGGCAAGCAAATAAAATGAAAGATTTATATCAAGGTGGGGAAACTGAACGTTATTTGGCTATTGGTATATAGTAATATTCACACAGAATAATGTATTTGTACATTCGCATTCGTATAATGACTATGAGCTGAAATAATAATATCGATTGATTCTCCCTTAAATTACTGTTCAGGGGTTTAATTACACGGGTTGTAATTTTTACCTTCTCTCTCTCTCTCTCTCTCTCTCTCTCTCTCTCTCTCTCTCTCTCTCTCTCTCTCTCTCTCTCTCTCTCTCTCTCTCTCTCTCTCTCTCTCTCTCTCTCTCTCTCTCTCTCTCTCTCTCTCTCTCTCCTGAACCGATTGCATTTTTAATTCGCGGAAAAAAGATCAGGACCTGCTGAGGCAAATATATTAAAGCTCAGCTTGAGAAAATGGAATATGGAAAGCCAAGAAAGCAGCAAGATCAGTTTCAGTTTTGGGCACTTTACGGGGATTTAATTTCACGTGTTCCAATTTGTACGGTTTTATCTCTTCAGAAACGACCGCTGTTTTTTTTTTTAAATTAGCTGATGGGGAATAATTTACACTAACGTTAGTTATATAAAGCACTAAAATGACTAACGACATGGAAAAGATGAGAGTCAAATTTTCGGGACGACCTGTCCCTTCATCAGGACAAAACGATTCAAATATCATTAAAACACAAACACGCGCACACACACACGCACACACACGCGCGCACACATACACACTCACACACACACACGTCCAGACAATTTGACTCTTCTTGACCTTGTTGTAAGTCATTTTAGTGCTTTATATATTCTTTTTTTGACTTGTATCTATTGTTTAGATCCGACACCTTAGGATATGTAGTGTTGTTGGTTTTAGTGCTTTGTATATATATTTCTCATATATATATATATATATATATATATATATATATATATATATATATAATATATTTATATAATATATATATATATATATATATATATATATATATTATATATATATATATATATATATATATATATATATATATTGCTTCATTAAAGAGTTATTCGCGGGTTCTTAAATTCACAGATTTGTCAATTCCATGTCAATTCCGCAGGTTATTTTCCTGTTGTGCAGTATTACGATAGACAGATTTCTGTATGACTGTATTCGTGTTTGAATTCAACAGATTACATTCAAAACAAGTACGATATAACCTGGGACTTCTTGTTGGTAAACATTTAGAAATTACATAACACTAACTATTCACATAAGCAATCTTCATCTAGCTGATGTGTAGTGCAAGCCGTCCGACGCCATGAATTTGTTAAAGAATAGTGTTTTATAGTTAAAACATTGCGATTGCGATAGTAAACACGAAATTCTAAATACCATGGTGATACGCTTAACAGGGGTGGATGACCGACTAGGTATATTTAACAGAATTTGTACAGATTAACCTTTCACACAGACGGCCTCGATATCACAAAATTTTAAAATCATTATCCCATTTTGATAGCATGAACATGTTTGGTATCAATGTTTCTTCAAACCTTTTTGTTATAATTTCTATCTTTCTCGTTCTCTATTGATTTTAGCGTAATTTATTCAATGTAAATGCTATATTTCATTATTTAAGGAATCAAATTTAGTAAAATTCAAAATGACATATTGTTCTGCATCATAGATTTATCTTTCGGAGTCGTCGTCATTATCATCACCATCATCTTCACCACCACCACCACCACCACCACCATCATCATCATCATCATCATTATCATCATCATCAGTATAGTTTTCCATTCGCCTTTTCCGTCTTACGCTTTTGTTTGTATTCTTTCTGTAAAGTGAACGTACATGTATTTTATTTGTATTTCAATATATTTGTTCTGCTCAATGGAAAGCATTGTAATTATAATTTATGTCCAGTGAATTGTTAAGCAGGACACGCTCCAATACCTTGTTCATTCATACCTCTTTTAGATAATCCCACTTCATATATGTCATTATCAAAATACCAAAGAAAGCCACAACGAGTTATTAGAAAATACTCCTCAGAGTCATTTTTGAAATCGAAATCCTTTTGTCATGAAATATCTATTTCAAATCGTGAACATTTACATTGACACACTTTGAAATCTGATTTATCGTCATCCCCTAACAGGTAATACATTTCATAGCAAATTTCACCTAACCAGGAACACAATAGTCAAAAGCAGTTATAATAATGTGATTTACGTAAAAAAAATAAACTGATTTTGCACAAAGGACGAATTATACCTAAATCAAAAGACTTGGGATCAATTCTAATTCAACTATGATTAATGGGGTTTGGCAACTTTCATGACTTTAATTGACTGCATGTTCTTGAGAGCAATAAAGCGAAATGGGAGATGTATGTTTCAAGAATTGATTTCAACGGTAAAGTTCACCGCGCTCTAAATCTTTCCTATTTGCAGAAATAATCGTTCCATAAAATATCGTATCGGACTTTGTCCTAAGATACATTCCTTTTTGTTTTGCATTTAATATATAGATTCGATTTACTTGAGGAAAGTATGGAATGAACCATTGCTTCAGATTGTAAGATTTTTTTTTTTTAATTTTAAGAAAAAACTTTTGGAATTCATTGTATGTATGTTCTATCCCCCTTTATCATATAGTAAATATATCTCTACTGCATATGATATAATTAAGATAATTAATTTGAATCTATTTACCAAGTACATACTACGAAAAGCAAAACAACAACAACAACATCAACGATGTAAGTCCTAGATAAACATTTTTGAACACATTACACGTGTACAGAACAAAGTGCCAAAGTACTTGGATTATCAGGAATCAGCTTAAGTCGCTGATTAACCACTCTTTGGGCATAATCATATATATTTTGTTACAGTTGTACGGTGTCGTATAAAACCATTACATGGGTTTCGGAGAATCGTATGGGATTCACCATTTACAACCTTATCCTGCACTCTTGCATACAAAATTGACTCTTTCTCTTCTGATAATATAATGCCAGAGGTCTACAAACGGATATGACAGGCTCAAGAATCACGGGACCTTTATGCAATCAACATTTTCTTTGCAAGACGTACCTACCGTGTGGCTCAGGATGACAAAAGACTTGCTTCTCATTATACGGTTTTCAGTTTCACCTTACCGTCTCCATTTCCATATCGAACTGTCTGGGATGTGTTTGATGGTCAACTTGAAAGAAAACATTTCAAGATTTTGTCAAGTATTTTATGTAGAATCTATTGGGGCAGATTTGTCAACATCTATCATACTTTCCACGATGTCTTTGCTGCATTGTGTTGTAACCCATTGCGGGCGTGTTTCGCTCTTTTGGTGACATTTAATTGCGTTTGGTTTTATATTGTTCAGCATTCGATATTGAATGTTTGTTTTCAAAGGTTTGTTTTTGAAAAATGTATTTTATAGGATGTTGTATTACTCGTCAGCATGGGGCACTTTCAAAGGAAATCAGAAAGTGATGAAAATCACAAAGGTGTTGCAAAGACAGTGTAACAATTGTATAGATGGAGGATGAAGTGGTTGCAACCTTTGTACATGGTTTTGCAAATATAACTTAGTGATCCTGTACAACATGCGAAATATCTACAAATTACAATTTGGTGATCTGATTAAAATGTCATGGTTACCTCATTTCATACTTCATATCATACGGCGATTTTATACCTAACAGTATGTGCTTGTATAGAACCCTGGGTATTCAAATGTTTGAAGTCACATTCCGGGGGTAATGTTCACAAATAATATTTTCTGTACTCACTTAATGCGTATTATCATGAACTTTCGTCGTATTTATAAAGTCCTCTTCCAACTAATAAGTTAATCAATAGTGGGAAACACCGACACATCGATCTATTTATAAAGACTTAAAATAGTATGATAGTGACGCGAATCGAAAACGAGGTTGTGTGAATATCAAACCAATCTCTTCACATGGCAAGTAAAAAGTATCTTTACTAACTGAATTATGCTATAGGCCTACATGTTATAAGAATCAAGAGTTCTACTGCAATTTAGCGACTCTTATATAAAAAATGTATTATATATTAAAATGTGGATGACCATGTGACAGTATCAAAGACGTCGACGCACTTACTTGTGATCGAATACGATAGTTGCCAATTTCTCGCCAACTTCAAATTCAGCTCCGAACTGTCCATATGTTGTGTTCTGTTCCAAGTGTAATGCGCTTTTCCGTGTCACTTAAGGTTTTTCTCACTACAATTCTATGTGTTTTTGTTTTGCTCGCCATATTGCTTCTGAATCGCGGTTCTCGTGTCGGCGGTCACGTGGTTCTTCAAAAACCAGGGCTAAATATGAATGTCTCGTACACCAGGGGAAATCGAAGAATTCCCACATACTTTTCCCTAATAACTCCATTAATACATTACTTTTTTTTTCATTTTCGTCGGTTAAGAGTGGTTTTCTAAAGAAAATGTCAAAATCATTATAACGTCCAAAAAATTACAATAACGTCCCCAGAATGTAGTTGAGTAGAGCATCACGCTTCAAGAATCTTCTCACTTCACTAGTAAGCGTAGGTTCGAGTTCCGCTGTTACCTAAGCTAACCTTTTTAGAAAGTTTTTTTCAGTTACGTTGCGGTATGTCGGATGTCTCTTTCCGGGTGCGTTGTAACCAGGTTCTCTCTCTCTCTCTTCATTACACAGACATGAAAATAAGGTCAGGTCCAGTGTGATATTCATATACAAACTGGGTTCCTCAAGCAATTTTCTCAAAATATATAGGAATTTAAGACTATTTATGCCTGTGTATACCTTTTATCTATTATGTATCAATCTAAGTACTATAAAAGGACAGATATTTTTTTTTATTTTGAAAAATAAAACACAGCTAATGTCCCTTTAAATATTCCTTAAACTGATGGATATATCTACCCTGTATATATGTAATTACAGATAACCGTAACTATAGTAATTGACGTTTATAACTTATTTTTCAATATGGATTAACAAAAACAGCATTATTGCAAGTTTAAGATTGCTTGTTTCTATTCCGTTATTATAAAAATTTAAACGTGTCACCATTATGATCGCTTCTAATTGTTAGAGTCATACAAATTTACATCTTCTAAATTGTAGAAAGTATTAGGTAGTCTTCAACAATCAATATTTCATTGACAATTTGCGAAGGCGATTCATAATATATCAAAAATCTCAGCTACCAAAATATAAATCAATAGAATGTCCAGGACATAGATACAAATCCGGTAAAAATGGACAATCACGGACCTCTGGAAACCAAGAGGTGGGATCAGGTGTAATGGAACATGAGATCAGGCATTTATAAAATTGACCTTAGTTTCATTTCCAATAAAGTGTTGATGTTGGACTGATTGTTAAACGGACTGTAGTAGTATGTATGTACAGATACAATCGTGTAGATCAAATGAAAATATGATCAAATATATCTAATCGACAAATCCATAATAATTAATGTAATTTACATTTTTTCTATATTATATTATTTTTTATCCATCCAAACATAAATCCCTTATCACAAAAATCATTGGAATGTTAGCCTGGCGTGACTCGTAAACAGGTGATGCTTACTCTGACACCTGACACCTGACACACACACACACACACACACACACACACACACACACACACACACACACACACACACACACGTTTAGATTTCAGAGACTCGCGTTTGGTTTGTATACATGTACTTGTCTCCTGGACATCCTGAAGATTAATACTGTGATATCTATGATTTTAATGTATATCTTTATTTCATGTCACCCTTATTTTTACCACACGTATTGCAAAAATTATGTAAAACTTTTAAAAAACTAGAGTTAATTGTACTTCAACCTTGAAAAGTACAGATAGTGCTAGCTGTATTTGCTTTTCCCGTAATTAAATGTTGTTTTCAAATGGAAATTGCATTGATAAATTCCTGTGCAACCTCTTATTACCACTTTCGTCTTTGCATTCCTTAAAAATGATACACTTTTAGATGAAACTGATTTTAATTTTATCCATCAATTTCCTTTATTATTCTGTAGAGTATAATTCTAACAGCGAAGATGATTGTTGAGATCGTTCCTGGATGAATTATACTTCACTTCATCAGCAATTATCTCTCTAATGATACATACCTTCGACTTCTTGTTGTATTATTAAATATTTGTGGTGCAGCAACTTCTTTAATTATATTTCTATAGTTCTGCCAAACGTCGATTATGGTGATTTCATTACAAATTCATCTTGAAATCAAAACTGACTTTTTGTGGACTTTCATGAAACGGTTACCTTCCAGTAGACACAATACTGGGATTAACAGTGCGTTACTTCCCATGAACCCGAGGTCGAAGATTTGGTGCGCATTTGTCTTCCGTTCATCCGTTTAAACGTTTCGTCGTGTGTCCGTTCATCCGCTTGCCTGTCCATCTATTTGTCCGTGTTGGCCGTTTGTATGTCCATCCATTTACAACATTTTAGTTTTCAGCAAAGAACTTTCGATCTTCAACTCATAACTGAAATTTGAAAATATGAACAAATTGTAAAACTTTTTTCTTATCGTGTTCGATTATGACCGACAGTTGGCCATATTTATCAGAGTTTTCTATACTTATTGTTTATTTCAAGCGCCCGATCGTACAGAGATATTAATCATCTTTGCTGTGTCTGTACAATATATTGCATACATAATACCTTAGTTGTAAATGAACACTGTAATGATATTATCTCTGTAATAATTTTTCAAAATATTCACAATTGTAGAATGAAAATGTTCGAAGCGATTACTTGAATGTTAGGGGTTTATTCAATGTATATCTAACACTGGAAGAAGGTTTTCCGTTGTTGCATAAAGATAGATATATGAAGAAAATATTTGAGTTTTAGAAACAAGCCACCGCATATATATATATATATATATATATATATATATATATATATATATATATATATATATATATATATATATATATATATATATATATATATATATATATATATATATATATATATATGGGGGGGGGGGGGCTCCGTGGCCGAGTGGTTAGAGCATTGCGCTTTAAATCACAAGGCCTCTCACCTCTGGTTCGAATCCCGCTAGGGTCATTTCGAATTAAGTGGGAAAGTTTGCCTGTTTTCTTGTGGAAGGTCGGTGGTCTTTACCCGGGTAACCGGGGTTTTTCCTCCACCAATAAAAAACTGGACGCCATATATATATATATATATATATATATATATATATATATATATATATATATATATATATATATATATATATATATATATATATATATATATAAATCTGACATTAGTAAGTAATTTTCGTGAAAGGGAATTATCTGGATTAAATGTATCAATCCATAGATGTATTCATTGAACGATTCTCATACATTTCAATCCATAGAACACTGTGTTATAAAATGATATTCATTCTGTTAGAAAATGTAAATGAAATATAAAGAATAGTATGTATACTTTCAATTATACATGTTGTAAATGAGATTGCACGGGAGATATATGCCGAAATTTGATTATATGAAGCTGTTTTGTTGCATACACTACTAGAATTAAAGTGAAACCCTTGTTACATAATAGAAACGACTGTGATTGCATTTAATGCTCCACGGGGATATTTTACCTATTGTTTTAAAAAAGGTACTAACATGTCTGTTTTATGCACTTTTATAGTTCGAGATATTATTCTTACTATAATGTGCCCTATTCCTATGACACTGATTTGAAAAAAAAATCTCTCTCTCTCTCTCTCTCTCTCTCTGAAATTGTATTTGCAGTCAGTTTCATTAGACGGTGAGAAAGAAACAATCTTGCTATTTTGTTCTCACTCATCTTAATATATTCTCATTCCCGCCCAAGCTGTCTCATTCGCCCTTATTTTCTTTCTTGTAAAACTCACCAAAAAGTCTAAATAAAATAGTTTGTGTTTGTTGACTGATACTTGTTAGAATATTATATTCTGTATATAATTTGCTATATTTCCTTCATGTTTTGTAAGTGTCACAAAAACAAAAAACCTATACAGACTTGATTATTCTAAATATATAGGACACTTTCAATGAATACAAAAGTTAGACACATCTAAATCACACACACACACACACCACACACACGCAGATATATATATATATATATATATATATATTATATATATATATATATATATATATATATATATATATATATATATATATATATATCTGTCGAAGCTAGATATATTGAAAGGGAATGTATATTTCTATTAAATAAAAACAGGGTTTTTAGAAAAAAAAAATGGGTTATAACGGTATTGAAGAAACTTGGCTTGTGGATCAAATTCATTTCAAATAAAATCGAGATTTCAAGGTAACAGGGTTCAATATACGTTGAATCCACTATGTATATGGTCCATGAAACTACATTCAGTATATGTCAAGTGACGTCATCGCCTATGATTAATATAAAATACATTGTGTTTAATGATTGTTTATTTGATGATGATATAACTCATCGCATTCCTGTTTTATTTTGAACGATTTGTCATACTGTCATGAAGATGTTGCAGTGAATATGCATGTACACATGCAACTCAAACATAGATATCCTTCAGAGTTCTTTTATTCATTGCCGGTAATTAATCATCTTTGAAAAGCTTCCTTTCTTGTAGAATTAGACGGACGACAACCGTCTATTCTTTTTCCACGGTTTTCGGAAATAAACAATTTTCCGACATTTCATGCAATAACACAAAGTGCTAAACGTAGCAAGTTCTAGAAGATGCAAACAACAACAATAACAAACAAAGGTAAAAAGTAAACAAATAACCCCGAAATGATGACAACGATAAAAGTATCAAACAAAAAGTCTCTCGATCTTCGTATACGACGGAAAATTAAGCCACTGAAATGATTCCTTGATTTTACTTAATTACTTTAAACTTTGACGTAAGTAAGGTATGAGGACAAGGATTCAACACACATTGTATTTGAAATTTTGATGCCAGTATTAAATCCAGTCGATCCCGTACATTTTGAAATCGAAAGGGGAATAAAATTGCCTTTCGAATAAACAGTAATTTCGATATAACAGGGCTATAATGAGTTATACAGGAACAACGAAATCTGGTCGGCGAATTAAAATCATTCCAAATAAAGCGGAATTTCAATGTAACAGGGTTTGATTCTATATGTTTCCATACGCTTGGGGATAAGGAAATATCGTTGAATTAGAATGTCTCATTATTATGTACATACGGCCGATAAGCAGCTTGCTTTTAAGTATGCAATACGTATTTATACTCTGCATTTTCTACAACGGATATTCACATATCCATGTGTCCATATCTGCATTCATACAATATATTGATGTCAGTATCTTGATTCATGTATTCAGAATAATTAATGTAGAAATGACACAGGATACCTGGTTCCCTGGTACTAAGTCCGTATTTGTCCATAGCTAACTACGGTCAGGACTGTCGGTAACAAGGCTAATATCGACCGTAACAATATTATTCTATTTCACCATAAATGTGCACATTATTCAAATTAATGTCTCTAATGTTCGCCTAAGATGAGATGATGACCCAGGATCCGCGTGGTACTACCTAGATTTGTAGCATATATGTACACATTACGGTTACTATTTGAACAGCATTATACCACAATGACACAAAATACCTTACTCTTTACTCATCCCGCCGACTTATTAAGGTTAATTTTCAGAATTGTAATTTTGTCCTTTTACAATTGGCATGATATTTCGTAGCAGAGGAGGAGGAGAGACGCTTTGGTATTGAAAACAAATATTTTTTGGTTCACTTTTGTAACAGTGAGATTTTGAAATTTTGTAACTATTGTTTTAACATTTTTTCTCTTTTCTCCGAGTTTTATTTCATGGACCACGTTTAATCATACTTGTATTTGCGAACTATTCGGACTATTTCAAATACTGTTAACGTGGACATTTACGCGTGAGGTAATTAACAGTAAATACCCGATGAAGAGTTTTTCGTGTAAATTTCCCAGCGTACCAGTCACTCGGTTGTGCTAATACAGGTTTTGTCAGAGTTAGACGTGACATCGTATATACAAAACCCAATGGTTTGCATATGAAAATCGCGTAATAAACAGCACGCGGAAATACCCGCATTTACAGTTTATCTCAGTACACTTTCTTTTTCGCCTGACAGTTAGACGTCTATAGGATTTTGTGTGACGTAGCTATTTGAAAAGATAAGTGTATAAAGTCAGATGACTGGAAGACGGGAGTCCGAATGTGTTTTGTCTAATTGTCTATCAATAGACAGTTGGTGCATTGCACCCTGTTTGGTCGTTCATATTCATCTAGGTATTTTGTCTTATACATCTGTTCTTATCCTGGACATTCCGAAAATTTATACTTTGGTAACTGAGATTTTTATATTCTCTTCTTTGCTTTTCTAGACATCGTTGAGTAAGATGTACCTAATTCAGATGCTGAGTAATAAACAAGAAACACACGTTAAGAACCCGGATTTATAGATTTTTTTCATTGATATGTAATTGTTATTAGTTAACATAAAATGAAATTCAATGAAACAGTCAAGTGTAATTCGAAATATTCAATATTACAAAGGTTGGCCAGAAACGATAATACGGTCGGTCTTTAAGTAATCGAAAATATTTACAGTGGAATCTCGTTATCTCGAAACTCACGGGACCGCCCCTATTACTTCGAGATATCCGGATTTCGAGATAACCAAAATTTTAAATTGATATATAATTATTTTATCTATAAAAATCGGGACCGGACTTTCAACTTTAACATATCCGGAATTTCGACTCAACCAATTTCGAAATAGCGAAATTCTACTGTATTTCTGAATTGTTTTGAAAGAACAATACATGTATGTCATTTGGCATATTTCTATATTCTGCGTTACGTCAGTGATCAGATAGTTATTCCAATGTGTTTAAACTAGAACAAGTAAATCTTGATTTTGGGATATTTGCATGGAGTCCTGAGGTCTAGAGCGTGTTGTTACTATTTGTGTAAGACCAACGTATTAGATATTATAAAGAATATTCATTTTCCACATTTTATTTACTGTCAGAGAAAACTTATTTTTGGCAAATTGTAGAAATTCTTTTTGGAAATTATGCATGCAAAAATGACAATGCAATGCGCTTGTTCGTGTTTAGGGAGGAATTTACCAATATACTCGCCAATTATTAATATCGTTGTAATTAGACATGTCATTATCACGAACGAAATACGCATAGACTAGCGCGTATTTAGGCACACTAAAATCCAACGACCCGGTAATTGGCGCCACCTACTGGCAAAATATAAAACGTATGAAAATCCTGCAATAACCCCGTCGCAAATGAAATGAGCAATGCTGTGTTAGTTCACAATTTATATATTCACCTGTTTTTTTTTAAATAAAATTGCATATCAGTGCAATGTATTTCGTGAAGTTAATGCTATAATTATCAGCTGTTTCAAAACCTTTTTGAAATGATGTTATTCAGTAATTCTAATTGCAATGCACATTTAATTTGAATTGATTCGAACTATTTAACATTTTTTTTCAATCATGTCTTCACTTCCGTGTATTTTGGGTACCTCTATACCTTCAACTGAAATTCGAAACTGCAATAATTATATATGCATGTACCTATTATATGAAGAACCAATTTCATTCCTGTCATATCAAAACTTATTTCAAAAGATCTGTATCTCTTTCCCAGTGTACATTTTACACTGGACGTTTCCAAAGTTTTCAATCAAACCCTGAAAGATAACGGAAACAATGTGGAAATTGTGTGTTCTTTGAGATCGAGTAGTTTGAACTCTGCGGAAGAACATCTGGAAGAAATCCGGAATATGTTATGAATCGGGAAAAGGCCTGAGGTTGTCAAGTTGTTAAACACAACGTAAGATAGTGCAAATAGAGTCCCGGTATATCTGCAAATGGAGTCCCGGTATATCTGCATATTCAGGTCAGGAAACTTAATTTTGAACTGAATTGTAATCCTTGAGTTTCATTGATAACATGTTGAACCTTGAGCCATGCATGTCCGTACGCGTGTATTATCAAAAAGAAAATCGCTTGAACTGTAGACAAATATTGTAATTGACTATATATATATATATATATAGAGAGAGAGAGAGAGAGAGAGAGAGAGAGAGAGAGAGAGATAGAGAGAGAGAGAGATAGATAGATAAATAGATAGACACACGTACGCGTGTATTATCAAAAAGAAAATCGCTTGAACTGTAGAAAAATATTGTAATTGATATATATATATATAGAGAGAGAGAGAGAGAGAGAGAGAGAGAGA
Source organism: Atrina japonica (assembly GCA_030159075.1). Lineage (NCBI taxonomy): Eukaryota > Metazoa > Mollusca > Bivalvia > Pterioida > Pinnidae > Atrina > Atrina japonica. Next base: position 926,400 of record BROG01000049.1, on the reverse strand, counting down.
GAGAGAGAGCGATAGATACAGTAAAACATGCTATTGTGCCCACCTCTATAAGGATTTCCTGTTTATAAGGGCCAGTTGATTGCATACTTCAACTAAATTGAACCTGTGTATAAGGGTCACCTGCACATAAGGGCCAACATTTTCTGGTCCCTTGTGTGGCCCCTATATACAGGTTTTCCTGTATATAATATATACTCTTGTAATCTTTTATTTTGTCTTTTTGCTCGATATATATCTCCTTGCATTGCATCAGAACATTTGAGTAAAAGAACGATTGTGTTGACTATTCGCATGGATGTTTTAGCCGTAAATGGCCATAATCCTTCATCACAAATAGCGAATTAGGTCAGTATTCTGTAATTTTTACGGCCGATAAAATGGCCCTGTTTGCAAATACCTTGTTACGCAAAAATGAAAAATGTTGTGAAACTATATATTGCAATTGTTGAGTCGACATTACTGTTTGAGGCCCATGACTTATTTCTGTATCATTTCTGTATCATTTGACATACCCAAGGCCAGTCATATTTCCCTCGGGCGAAGCCCGACGGGAATATGACTTGTCGCGGGTAAACAAATCCTCATGTCTCCCTACAACCAGGGCAATAAATTGTTTATTATACCGAAATACAGAATCAATAAAGACTGTCGAATAAGGATTTTCGAATAAAGAAGACATGACGCACGCGAGGGTTATATGACGCACGTGAAGTGTAGTCTCCCTGACACGTGACGGCTCTCAACCAATCCCAGATTGTGTTTTATTAATGATGTATAATAATAATGGATATGATCCCATCTGTCGTTTTCTCGGAGATCTCTGTGAGACCAATATTTCCCCATATTTGTATTTCGTATTCTGGAATTCTTATCTGTTAAAATCTTGGTATTTGTACGTTTTTTATAAATGTACCTTCAAGCTAATTTGCAGTAATACCTCCAATTGTTTCCATTGGTTGGTTGCCTTTATTTCCGTATGAAATATTTGAGCAGTTGCTAAATGCTGAAAGTCACGATCGTAAAACAACCCATGTATAAGCGTAATATTTTCTTAATATTTTTATTATTTACATAATTTTATACAATTTCATGGTCGTTGCTCATAAATTACAATTTCAGAATTCATTTGTTTTTAGATAGATGTACTTATAATTGTTATATAACTGTTACAATGTGTTACGGAATATCGTTGTGTAGGCAATTTATTGATTGCAAAAAGACTCGCAAAGGAAATTAATCTACACCTTGAAACAAGTTTTATATCGACTCCTAACAAAATACATGTATATTGATAATTGTAATTTCGCTATCAAGATCACGAACCTCACTTCCCAAAGTGGTTTTCTTAGTCACTTTAACGCTTGATTTAGGCACCCGGATTTATGTGGTGTAGTTATTAAGATTTCTTTTCTCTTTTTTTTTTTTTCATTTTATGGTATTAAATGGGAAAGGTATCCTAAATTCGGTGGCGTCTACGTGAGGGTCCAGTGTATATACATATAGTTTGTTTTAATAGTTCATGTTTTGTATACTTTAATCTATATGTTAATACAGTTGATCCATGCTGATTCACTTTCAGTATTATAGTTTAACCAATACCATACACAATAATACTGTAGATAAATAAGGGCCTCAATGGCTGAGTGGTTGAGCATCGCCCTTTGAACCAGGAAGTATCTCACTTCTGGTCAGCGCAAGTTCAAGCCCCGTTGGAACCTATAAAGCTTATTTTTGTAAGAAAGTTTTGCCAGTTTATATGCGGAAGGCCGGTGGTCTCGTCCCTGGTACATTGTAACCGGGTTCTCTCCTCCACCAATAAAAACATATTTCATATAACCTGAAAAATTGTTGAGTTTGGCGTAAAACACTATTCAAAGTCAAATATATTCTGTAAATAAATATATTACCAAATAACATAAACAATATATTATATAATTTTATATAAATGTCAAAGTTGAAACATAGAAGCGAAAGCAAACACTTTCAAGTATATTAATTATACCACATAGGTATTATACATAATTTCTATCAATTTTCATTTTAAAGTGTTCTGTTTGCTTTTCATGTCTACCTCTTTTCAATGAATCATGGTGACACTTCTTCAGAATGCTCACATTACATTCGAATATATCCCGAGGTTTACCTCGTAGAAATATATCCTGATTTACCAAGAAGATAAAGGGAATTTCAAATATTTTTGTCACGCTTTAGATCAATGTCGTAAACAGAGTCTTCGTCTCAAGTGAAAAAAAATACTTTAACAGACACGCCAACTCGATAGATATATGTCAAATTTATCGAACACTTTATATATAGCCTTTATATCGAAGACACTTGTAACGCACACATGGCCTGCAATGGCGAACCTTCTTTTAAAAAAAGATATAATTGCAAAGACGAAAATTGATGATTAGATTGGGGACACTGGTCAGAGAAAGGAGTATTGTCATTTTAGGAAATCTTAGACTCTACAAATCGTATTTGAGAACCGAGAACAACCACATCGCTAAATATTGAATATTCTTGCGCGGTAACTTAAATCCTATTTATTTCGATAACATCTTTGCATTTTTGTTTCTCTGATAACTCTATACGTTTGAAACTATTGGAGGTTACTGGTCCGATGACAATTTTCAACGTGTGCTATCAATACAATGTGACAATGCTAAATTTGTGTGAAGTTTTGGAGGTACTGTATAGTGTCAATGTGTGTGCAATGTGGCACACATTAGTACAATTAGGAACCCTCTGGTGTATGAAAGTCATTCTTTTTTTATTTTATATTATATCAGTATGACTTCAATAATAGCTATTATCATTTTTTCTTTAAAAGGTGTTTTTTTTCGTACCCTTAACAGAATGAAATTATTAAAATACGTAAACGTTAATTGAGTACCTTGGATTTTAAAATCAGAATTCGGAAATAGCTCTGACATATTAGATGCACAGCTTCCAGAGGTTGTATTCCAACACAACGAGGACATTGGAATTTCGGTGAATATATAACATACTGGGAAATGTCAATTCCATATTTGATGTTGTTGTTTCCTTGTGATTTCTTCAAATTGTGACCTCACCAGAGCTATATATGAAGTGACGTAATTTTCGATTCGAGATTTGGAGAAGAATTGCTCAACGCAGTGAAAACAGTGTTGTTCCGAGAACTCAATTGACATATCTCAAAATATCAGACACATGGCTCACCACGTGAATTTTTATGTCATTCGATTGTGACGTTATAATCACAAATGTTTGACGGACCATAAATCGTGATGTCATAACGGAGAAGTTTGCCAAAATGTCCAGTGTCGAGTATTTGCCAATAGGTTTCTTGACTTGTCACAAAATGTATGAAACGTTGCTCTCAATGTGAATTTTTTACGTCGTTGCATTGTGACGACATATCACGCAAATGTTTGGTGGGTAAATAATTCTGAGGTCATAATGGAAAACCCTTCTGCAAAAGGTGAATTTTAAAATCATTTTGGTGTCAAATGCTGTCGCTTTTTGATGGTGAGCTCGCATGACGTAGGCCCATAGGGTCCCCCCCCTTGTTCAAAACCCATGGGTCTTACCCGGATTCAATCCTAGATGTCGAGTGCTAGGAGAACGCTACATCGATAGTCAACCGTTCACAGGTTATTTCGTGTCAGGCTGACATACTTAATATGTATGACAATATGTGACGCAACGATGACAACTTGTCAAATATATAGTTGTCAAGTGTTGCGTCCTTGATGTATGCTAAGTAAATATTCTAACGTTTTACCGATACATTCATACATAGGCCATTTGTCACACTAAAACTCATCGATATATAGCAACAAACAAAATTTGTTTAAATTTTGAGGAAAGAAAATCAACTCGAATTATTTTGTTGAGGACAAATGATTCAAAAAGACAGACCAATGAATACATTTTTTCTCTCTCATCTTCGATCTTTGTAGCATAAAAACTGATATGATCTATTGACACAAACCCCACATCAGTATTGCAGATCTCAAATCATGATAGATGTCGACTTATCCAATGAAAAACTGTAGATGGCAAAAAAAACACGACTTAAGACGAGTTAAGGCTTGTTCAAGAATTTTATTTGCAGAATCTTACCAATCTGCATATTCATATCCATTAAGGTACCCCTTATGAAATTTGGTCCAGTTGTTCGTTTTTGTTGATTATAAATTATGTATACATACCTTTTCAATATGATTTATGTTGTAATATAGATCTTAGACCTTCCTCGCTTTGATATTGACGGGGTCGGCATTCCATGGCGCACTTTATACAATTTCATACATATTTAAATATAAATCACGGTTACTATCGTTATAGATTGACACATATGACTAAAGTACACATTCAGGGGACTGACAGATAAGTCATTCTACTTTATGAATATTCATTTTATAAAACCTAATTAGGTGATATGATGTTTTGTGTACTTTCGTTTTATCAGAGATTAATCTCTGATGCGTAGAGCAAAGTCCAAAATTTGCAATCCGTAAAATTGTGATGAATAAATTAGTAACAGAACTACAAACAAATCGAAGTTTGACTCCATACCTCTGTTTTAACATTTATTTTGTTTTACTTTATTTGTTTTGTTGTTTTTGTTGTTATTATCGGATTTTTATTGTTTGTTTTGTTCGGTTTTTTTTTTTTTCGTTTTTTTTTTTTCTATTTTAATTTGCTTTTTTGTGTGTCCAACATGAATATTCAACAGGGAAAGAGTGACGTATGAAAACGTTTGTGATTAAGTCGTTTCAACAGAGGATTCAGAAGTTCAAAATTTATTAATTTATGTTCCCTAGGTGATCAGATATATGTCGATAAAAAGTCATTACCGCTTCTTCATTGATTGATTGATTAACTAATTAAATGACTTTTATATATACCATTTTTATCAATTTATTCCTTTTTTTTCCTATCCATCTTATTATTTACTTAGTTCTTAATTATATACGTTTTGATAATGAAAATACAACGTTGGACAGCAGGAGGTGGCACAATACTTTGTTAAATTTACCTTAAATTTCACTAATAGTAAACCAATAGGCTAAACATATTTAGGTTAAATTTAACACTTTCGTGTGCAACTGGGTCTTGATGGTAACATGGACTTGGAAGTTTCAACGTCATACTGGCTGTAACGTTGGATTTTACGGACTGCATTTGTATAATCCAGAAATCAATAAAAACGAGAACTTAAATGGTAAAGTGAAGAATGGTAGCTTGTGCGTGTGTGTGTGTGTGTGTGTGTGTGTGTGTGTGTGTGTGTGTGTGTGTGTGTGTGTGTGTGTGTGTGTGTGTGTTTGTGTTAATCCATCCTTCCGCGTTTTTTTTTTTTCATTGACACGAAATTCCTAGAACGATGCATTATCATTAGCAGTGATTTAATTATATGTATATTTTAAAATAATTATCAAAGCAATTCATTATCCCATAGTTAATGTGGCAAAACCGATCGTCTTAATTACAATCATAAATAATAAATATGAGGTAAAAAATTGACACTTAAGTTTTCTTCTACATGCAGTTCATTAAGTTTGCTAATGAATCTCCGCGTCCATGATTTTCTTATCAGCATTTAAAGTGATCGGTTTCACTCGATTAACAAAAACGCAATTAATTAGACTGAGAATTCTACAGGACTTGAGAAGTTACGTCAAAGAAGTATGATTTTAATTTTCGCATAGACAAGTAGCAACAATTCTAAGTCAGGAAAATGTTTTCAGTATCAAATGCTAATCTGTGAATTGGTGCTTTCTCTTAATGGTGCGTTTAAGGTAAATGATGCTCGAACGTGTCATATATTAGATTCGTAAATAAAAATATAGAATAAATGAACAAATAAATAAATAAATAAAGATATCATTAAATATCCATTTACTTAATTTATTTAGTTAAAAATGAATTATGTTGTGTTCCCTAAATCCATTTAATTTGAAAACACTGCATCACGAATGAAATAGATATGCAACATAATCATCATCATCATCATCCTCATCATCATTATCATCATCCTTCCTATTCGTCTTTGTCTTCTTCTTCTTCTTCTTCTTCTTCTACATTTTCCTTCGCCTTATCTATTTTATTACATTGTGTTATTTTCATTATTATTATTATAACTATTATAACTATTATTATTATTATTATTATTATTATTATTATCGTCATCATAGTCATCATCATCATAACTACTACTACTACAGTACCTTTATCGTCATCGTCGTCTTCATCGTCATTCTCGTCAATTATTACAATAATCCAATAAGCACAACCGTGCACGTTCTGGGTAAAGCCGCTGCGATCTTGATTTTCGTCATCTCCATAAATGACCATTAACCTTAGATATATACTGATTAAGTGTACCACACTTGACAAAGGGCTACATGATAATTGTCAGGGAGTATACAATATATATGTATTTATTTTCTTTTATATGCATCATCCCCTCAGTACACATAATTTATACATTTTTCATGCTGTATGTAAATTTTGTATCTAAACCCAAACAGTAATTAAAAATTTACAACATGATAGTTCCCTATCAGTCACATATATTATGCAAATTAAAATCAAATATAATTATTTTTTCAATCACATTGGATCCAGAATTTGATGATTACAATGAAATTTCATCTAATTGTTTTAAAATGAAATCTACCAAATATAAATCAATTTCTCCCCTCAAATCTCACGTAATATGTTTATTATTTGTATATTTATATTACAATCACTGCAATGTTGAGATATTTATTGGCTGTAAGTGAAAAAAAAATATTAATTCATCATACTCATGATATTATTGTGAACACGATAACACAAGATAAAACAAGAAAAATATAAAGGGTAAACTTGCGCTGTAACGAAAAAATAATAATAATAATAAAACGAAGCTGCAGCAAATCTCATAAACCCTTATCTGTTTATTTCGTGTATTGGAACGAACAGCAATGCGGGCTTATTATCACTGTATGACGTTTATAAGTTTTTGAGGGTTTTTCTTCTTCTTCTTCTTTTTGCATCAGTTTCCAGTCAAGTAATGTTTTTGCAATCACCGAGTTGTTTCTCCATCTGAACGTAATATTTTCTACACGATCGAATCATTGTGAAAAAGTTCATCAGTTGTAGCTATTTTCGGTTGAATGTCATCACGCATCTACGAAGACAACTGAAATCGATTTTTGAATGTTGGGAAGCAAAGTGTTGCTGTTTGAATTGTGTGCGAATGATGGATATGGGTCGTTTTCATTTATTTATCTAATTGTTTACACACTTATTTCTTCATAGAAGTGTCCATTCCGTTATTCATTCCCATTTATTTTCAGAGATAGTACATGCATCCATGTTTGTTTTTCATTAATTTTGGTATTTAGGTAAATCTACTTTACGCATTTCTGTTATATATATATATATATATATATATATATATATATATATATATATATATATATATATATATATATATATATATATATATGATCTGTCGCGAGTTTCCATTAAAGTCACATTTATGATAGAGGTTTTGAATCTTGTATTTGCCGAGCCTCTGGATCATAGGATGAATATTCATTTAATGTTTTATTTGTGTATACACTGCACTATTGTGGGGAAATCAAATCTAGTCAGGGAAATTGTTGAGATTCAAATGTTACTTCCGGATTCAATGAAATGTATTCACACCGTGCTACTTCCGAACCATAAACATTGTCAATTTCATCTTTTGGTACCGAGATGTGAGAGTGAGCGCGTGTGTCTTTCGTATTTATTTTATGATATGGTTATTTTAAACCTTTTTTTTTCTATTCGGATTTTAACATTTTTGTTTAGTTTGTTTACTGTGTTTTCAAAACGAGTACATTAATAATCCGGGGTGAATGCCCAATCTATAATACAAATGTTTCTTTCATAAACTTGCCTAAACTGATGTTTATGGAAAATGTTAAGAAGAAACCAGGAATGTAAACGTGACACGATATCTTGACTTTATCAATAATGTTTATGTCTGCAAAAGGTGTAATTTTATTATTATTTTTATTTTTATCATTATTTTTATTATTATTATTATTATTATTATTATTAAAATTATTATTATTATTATCATTATTATTATTATTATTATTATTATTATTATTATTATTATTCTCAATATTGTTAATAGAATTAATATTGATAGGAGTATTAATGATAATAATGACGATATCATTAAAATAATAATTAATCATAGTAATAATAATAAAAGTAATGATAATAATAATAATAATAATAATAATAATAATAATAATAATAATACATATTACCATTTTTATATGTACACATTACATTTTTGGAGTCAGACAGCTGTGTATTTTGCAATATGTAAATATTTCTCAGTTGGAACAAATTTAATCGCATAAACTTTTTTTTTCGAAATGCACGTACATATTCTGTATATACGTGTAGTTTAAGATATCTGCAAAAATGCCAGTTGTGATATGATTTTTATTTGTACTGGTTTATATTTTTATCAACAAAAACAAAACATTTTGCTTTTTAAATGCATCTTACAGGGGTTGATAATTCACAGGAGATCTAGATAAATTTATAGATTGAATTGAATGAATAAAAATTATTGAATTAATAATGTTGATGATAATGATGATGATGACAACTTTGATGAATAAATAAGTATACACAGAAATAAATAAATAAAAAATAATGATAAAACATATAAAGAGAGAGAAACGAATAAATGAGCAATAAAAATTATGATTTGTGACGGATAGATAACTAAATAAATAAATGATAATGACGATGCTGATGATGACGGCTTTGACGACGACAACGAAGAATGATGATGATGATGATGAAATAAAATATTTTTTCTGATTTTAACTACAATGAAAAACATTTTATACAACTGTTTCACGCACAGAGGCTAAAAGATGTGCTAAAATCTGAATGTCATTTTAATGTATAATAGTAGGAGCTACCATTATTATGATAAAAAGAAATAAAAAGCAAGAAATGAAAATTATCCCATCGCTCCTGAAATTCCTGGAGTTTCCGCAATTTGAATATTTGAATGAGTTGCATTGTGCAGTTGTCGAATGACACGGTTACAGTCTCCTCTCTCACTATCTGATACGCAATTCTATTCATATATTTCTTTTTTATCATTACTACTGTATTCACTTTATTTATTCTCATTTTCTGGATGTGTTACCGGATATTCGTGAAAGAAACTTATTGCAACATTCTAATATTACAAATGAATTAAACATTAAATTAATCTTAATATAAATTTCATATTTCATTTTATTCCAAAATTATTAATATTTTATTAATCCTTATCAGTATTTCTAAACTACGCCAACCAATGAAATCAGAACTCGGTCTCTAGTTTTTCTCAGAGTGTTCTCTGAGAAGAACGTTCTCGACATGATGGGGGCAGCTTGGCAATAAATTAAAGACGGATTAGCTGCGAAATGTAATGTGAGTTTTAAGGGCGAAATAACAGCCATAAAATAAAAATAATAGCACATTACATTAGCTAGGCCGTAAAATATGGAAAACTGAAAAGTCCCGTGGTAGACGTTGCAATGTAGAAAATGTTTCGATGCAGACATAGAAGTTAGAACGAACTGTTAAAAGTACACGTATACTGCGAACAAACATTGCGACCTAAAATATGCTTAACTTTATGATGCATAACTTAAAAGATATTTTCAGATTCAAATAAGCAACAAATATATTTTTTTTAATATCGGCATGATTTATGTTCGGTGAAATTGCAATATGTATAGCGTCATTGACGCATATATTAAAAAAAAGACCAAGAAGAAGAAAAAAATAGCTTTGTCACTTATAATCTAAGTTAAAGTGCATCTGATCTAGTTACACTAAGCGGTTTATTTAATATATGTTCTTTTAATTTTGATTATTATTTTCTATAACATAATATTTGTTTCAAAATAAACACCATTCCGCCATTGTCATCGTCGTTATCATTGCCTTCTTCGTCGTTTGAAATAGCGGCAGTATTCTGTCAGAATTAATTAATAATATATTAATAAACATTTCATAGCATAATTATCACTTAATTTTTTATAATGTCATTGACAGATCAAACTTTAGTATATTTTTTATTAATTCCTGCATATATATGGATAAAGATTTAAAGGCAAGTAATTAATATTAAATTATATATATATATATATATCAATTTTTTTTGTAACACTTACTGTGTTGTAGGTGATCAATTCTGCTGACCCTAAAACATCAAACTTACTTCATAAATATATCGCGGAATTAAAAATTAATAAATAAAATCAAGTAAAACTATTTTCATTAGCATTTCTTTGCGTATTTTAGTACAATTATGCATTATTGAAATCGGATCACAGTGAAATCGGTGGCCCATGTGTACCTGCCAATCAAAACACGCTATACGTCGTTCTCAGCGGGACGTTTCCCCGGTGTGTAAATATTCATTTGCTACGCAAAACAAATGCTATGAGACGCAACTGTGTTTAAAAGAAGCATTTCGTTTGTTAAGGAATAACCATCGAAAATCGTGTACTACGCTTGAGTTACAAACTACAAACGGAGCGATTTGTATTCCTTTTCTCCACCAACTGTACATTAAAGTTGGGATATCTCTCAAAGCAACTCTGTAATAAATTAGTCCGCTTGTACCGTTGCGCACAGCCGTTCGCTCTATTTTTGTCAGCGATCTAAGCTCCACCCAATCGTATTGAAGCAGATTATTATTAATGACATTAGGGGTTGTGTTGTTGTTTTATGAGGTTTGTTTGTTCCGTGTTATGGCCAGATATTATTTGGATAGGGTGAAAACATCTATTTTGGTGAGTACACGCACGCCGGCATTAACGAGTGAGGAATATTTATGACTTTTTTATGATTAATTGTGAATCTGGATTTTATTCATTGATTTTTCTCGGCAAAGAAATGACAAGAACACAGGTAAATGATGTTAATCGACAGGTATTATATTATATGAAAATAAAAATTCAAAAAGTAATTTGATATTATTAGCAAGCATTTATATGTATATATATATATATATATATATATATATATATATATATATATATATATATATATATATATATATATATATATTATATATATATATTACATTTAGCATAATTCTTATCATTAGAATTTTAGATAATCTTCAGACTTTATTCGTAAAGCTATGGAGATTCTTATCAAAAGAAGATTTATTTTTCTTCTATGGAATCGGTAACCTCACACATATTCCCTAATCGGTCATTTAGTTGATGTTTCACTTTCAATTTTGAAACGTCAACTACAATTACATACTTACGATCTAAATCATATGCGTCGTGACTGGTCGTAGTTGAGTTAATAGAAAGGTTAAAACGGTGTCCATTTGGACAGAGTTCGTCTTTCCAGTTGTAAAATTTTAAGAAATCAAATAAAACAAGATTTCTTCAAGGTTAAATCAAATGTATGAGAAAGTTCATATATATACCATCTACATGTATATACTTAAAAATAATCTGAATAGATTTTTCATATAGATAATGTATTTGCTCTGTCGATTTTCAACAAATAATAAAAACAATGGTTAACCTAACTTCAAATGTATCACATTTCATACCATACAGATAATTTTCGGTATCATATGATCAGAAAATTAAATATTTACTCTTAAAATCAGCCCCGAACCGTAAAAAATTAAATGCAAAAAATAACTGAACAACAGTCAAGAGAGAAAGGGTTAGCGACACATACTATTAACGGACAATACAAAATTCTATTGATGTTGTCTATCAACTAGGTAGACGATAGGGTTTTTTATTGCAAGGCTTTTGTTTCGTTCTGTTTTTAAGGTCAGTAGAACTGATCCGACTGTTTTCAATCAATTTGAAATTGTAGATATGTTACATATATGTATACCCTAATGAATCATGTGCACGTGTCGGTTTAAACAGTACTTATTCGAATATGAAATTGTTACATATAAACAAGTTGGGGATTTGAAAAAAAAGCATATCTACTTACATTAAATTCATCACTCTATTTTCAATGCGCTACATAATTGTCAAGATGGTCAGTTGTATTCAACTTGCAGTTAAATTCCAATATCATATACTGTGGGTAAAATATACTTACTGTAAGGAGAAATTCAGTTATTCTTTTAATATTCATTCTTAGTTGTTTTATCTATATTAGAAAATAAAATAAACTATATCTTAACATATTCGTTAATTTGTTTTTACAATATATCTGGATTTTATACAAGAATACAAAATGAAAATTCAAAAACATTCTTTACCATTGTTTGCATAAATTGAATAATTCTTAATATCAATCGATCTCTTGTCCAGTATTATTATCATTAATTTTATTTAATTTCCTAGCTAAATGCAAAATTTGAAAGATGATACCAGTAAATTACCAAACAGTAAAACTAAAAATTAAAATTTAGCACTAACAATAGACAATTGACTTTTCAATATCATCCACTTAAACTTCTTTAAAAAGGGCAAATTTGCCATAATTTACGAGGCATGAATCCTCTTGTTAAAGGATAAAAGATGTTGTTGAGAAATTGATTTGATATGATATACATATTTGTAGCTACTGTACTTTTATCATCTGTTGAAAATATTATTTTCTTTTTTCATTTTATGCTCAATAAATTATTTCTTCAAATTTTGTCATATATATATATATATATATATATATATATATATATATATATATATATATATATTACATCTTTTCACCAGACTCCATGATTCACGTTATAGTATCAGAAACTGGAATTATTATAACAATTTTGTAGCTGTACAGGTAGATAAGAAACACAGTTATTAATGTACAACGAAACAGACAGTGACAAATGAAATCTGAAACTTACTCATAATTCATCCCAACATTACTACCATGCTCTCTCTCTCTCTCTCTCTCTCTCTCTCTCTCTCTCTCTCTCTCTCTCTCTCTCTCTCTCTCTCTCTCTCTCTCTCTCTCTCTCTCTCTCTCTCTCTCTCTCATACACACAGTGTACAATACATAGACTTATACATATTACATACATATTATTACATGCATATGAATATTCCGTTGTCCTTGCAACACAAACACATTATAAATCATCCAATAATTATTCATTAAAGCAAATTTTGCCTTGAAAATTAATATGCAAATACATGTATAATTAATCTAAGTAATGATTAAAAAAAACATCTTTAATCCAATCTGTTCTTGGTTCTTTTAGTACGAGTGCGTGTTAGACTGGTACCCGCCACAAGATCGTTTTCTGAATATACCCCACTTTCAGTCATCATTTAATTACCACAATCTTACAGGAATCATCGTTGTGCTTCAGGGTGTTACTTATGTGTAAATACATGTATATATGCTAGTTTGTCGCTATCGTCATATTTTATTCTCTTTCTAAGAATAAATCCAACATTATGCTAGAGTCTCCCGTTAGAATGTTTTTCTCGGCGCAGGCTCGTCGTATAAACATGCCTTCATCCCATTTCTAGTCAGGGTAATTTATGGACAGGCAAATAGCAATATGTTTAGTATCATCGTGGCGATGGAACGCTAGTATTTATGATAAAAACAGATAAAGAAAAACGCAAATTTTATCAAAATTGTGGAGATTGTTATTTTGTAAACCCGTTCATTATTTATGGAATAGATGCAGGTTTCGTTCGTAGAAATATTTTTTGAGAAATTATGAGAGAGGTTAAGTCAAGATTCGAGAAGGAAAACGGTCAGATCCGTTCCAAAGGTCTAATTCATTTCAAACCCAATTATGTCTATTTCAAGGGTCTGAGAATAATCGCTTTTCTAGCATATTTCGGTTGGTCGTTATGAGGTGTATCGAGGTTCAAAGGTCAAACTGCGATACGCAATGCAATGTGTTAATAAAGATGGATTTTGAAAGTTTGGAATGTTTATTATTTAAAAACTGTTAGATGATTGCCTTCAAACAAAAATACCAAAAATTGAAATACAGAGACGTTTTTCAAATTATTTATACATGTATTTTCATTTTTCCTAAATATTTCAAATGTTTGTTTGTTTTCTTTTAGCAATTTCAATTCTAATTTTGTACATGAGAGGAATAATGAAATAAAAATTTCTGGATGCATTTGATCGTCGGGGGTATGACTCTCTCTCTCTCTCTCTCTCTCTCTCTCTCTCTCTCTCTCTCTCTCTCTCTCTCTCTCTCTCTCTCTACAGTACATGTGACCTTTCTTTTTGCCTGTCTGTGTCTGGTAGTTTCCCGACATATATACAAAAAGAATTATCTTGATTGAGCAGTATATATCTAAAGATAAACCTCGAGGTATACATTAGAAATTAATTCAAATATAGACATTCTCTGGGGAAAAGCTAAAATTAGCTTACTGACTATTACAGTCATTTTAATTTAGATTTAATAGAGTGTTTACAGGTATAATGAATAAAAGTAATATGTTTTTGTTTACCTGGAATAAGAAATAAGATATTAGCATCTTCTTAGCCAAAATGCATCTTTTGAGATGTTTTCAATTTTTGCACAGCACTAAAAACAAATCAAACATTGTGATTTATCTGTCTAAAGCATTTTAAAATAATAATCTTATACATTGTATATTTAGTATTTATTGGCCTCTTAGAATTGTCATTGATGACAGCAACAGAGAGAGAGAGAGAGAGAGAGAGAGAGAGAGTGAGAGAGAGAGAGAGAGAGAGAGAGAGAGAGAGAGAGAGATCATCATGCAATTTTTTGTATAAAATATAAAGGTCAAATATAAAACAACATTAAGTCTTGCAAGAAAATTTATCTTTGTCAGCTGAGTTTCAGTGCTGTATCCCTTAGCTCTTTACTTATAATATTGCTCTTATACATAAAGACAGCCAATAAAATGATATATACAATAAAATGATTTTATATATATATATATATATATATATATATATATATATATATATATATATATAATATATAAATATATATATATATATATATATATATATATATAGATATATATATATGTATGTGTAATACAAGTTAGAACAGGTGTTAGATCAATTTTTAGAATATATGTTAATATTGAGCACACATTCAATAAACATTCAATAAGCATTTTGAGTATGTGAGATAGGCATAAAATTGAATAAATTTGCATATTGATATAGGTTCCATATCTTTTCCAGAAACTGGGAAAATTATAACAGCATTAGAAATATACATGAACATGATTTCTCTGACATACTTCAATGTTTAATTTATTTACATTTACTAAGTTGACTTTGTATCTTGTTTGTCAAAAAGATTCAACTTGTTTGTTTTTTAATTAATCACTTTTTTCTATCTCTCTCTCAGAAGTTAAAACTGGTAACTTTCTGGCCTGAAATTAGGGAAATGTTACCATTTTGCTATTGGGAATGGGGCCTTTTACCGGACCTGCAAAGACCCAGGGGGAGAAAAAACTCTGATATGCATGTATACGCTGAGTCTAATTTATATAATAATTTATTGTATCTTAAATTTATTCTGGTTAAAGTAGTGGTCTCCAATAATAAACATGTTTTGGCTTAGTTATGCCTTTCGTGTGTCTCTGGTTTCATTCCTTGTCTTAACTAAAAAGAAAGCAGGAAATCAATAAATAAAAAATAGGGTTATAAATGAATGCCGTGGGCTCATGAATATAGCAACATCGAAATACAAGTGCTATCCTGTGCATAAACGATTTTTCATTGACCTTTTTATGACAGAAAGAAAAATTGCTTCTGTTTAAAATGTAAATTTTAGTCGAACGGTGTGGAAACTTTTGTCCATTTTGCGGCTTAACAAGATCTTGGCCGGAGTTTGATTCCTGCGAGAATATAATTATTTTCTCTAAAAGAAGATCTATTTCTTTTCTCTAACGCCGCAATATAGAAGAAGGTATTATTAAGAACAATTCCTCAAACTCAATCAGACACTTTTCAAAGAGAATTCGACATATCTGGCAAAATACATTTATCAGTAGAACTTTTTTCGCTCCATGGGAGAAAGGATATAGAGTCGGCTTCATCTTGAACATGATTAAATCATTTCGGTGTACAACGGATAACTACGTCCAATTTGTGTGTAGAATGAAATATCACTTCATTTCCAATAGCCGACAAACCAACTAGAAACTTTAACGAGATGTATGGAAATACCAAGAATCTTCATTATAAGAGAAAGATCAAGTTTTCTTTCTTATATAAAACAGTAACACACTTCAAGAAAATTTGAATAATATCACTAGTATATGATTTTCAAATACTTTATGGTATTATTTACTTTTATAGTGTGTATGAAGTGAAATATATCGAGTTTTCGTATATATATATATATATATATATATATATATATATATATATATATATATATATATATATATATCCAAGAGCCACATCGAAAACTACTAGCTGTCCATCTCAACCGGAATTTTATCATTAATTATAAAAATAATTTTCACAGTATGTTGGGTTTTTTTAAGTCTATATAGTGATTCTTCAAACACCCACGAAATATTTGAACTAAAATTACTGTCATTGGCGACAATAAATTACACTAAATGTTTCAGGAGACACTAGTAGTATTATTCGCCACTTACGAACGCGTAAAAGCAAATAGCTGGAAATTCTGGGATCATAAAATTTTTCTTATTCTGCTCACCTCCCATTGTTAATACGGGGATTTATTAGGTCCAAAATTACATGCTTTCATTGGGAAAAGGTGCGCAAGTGAACAGTGCATTGATTTACGTGAAGTCCTCTGGTTTACAGGAATTTTATACCCCTGAAAACGACATCGTGTAAATTCTACTCTCATTTCAGCATGCTTGTCAATTTCGTAGCTTTTATGTACATTTCAAAGTAATACAAGATGATATATTTTGCATTGTTTTTCTCTCTCTCACAATGATGCGTTGATTAAAACAATTGGATATGTTGAATTAGTTGGGTTTTTTTTATTTATCTTTTATTGTATTTTCTTTGAAGCAATTATTTATTATCAATTAAATTTTTTGTATTTATATGATTTTTAAAATGATGTACAAAAGAAAATTTGAACTATATCCATATATGTTGATAATTTAAGGCCGCAATAAAATTCTGAAAATAATAATAACAGATATAAGGATATGTCACCTTTTTATATAATAAAATCAGAACACCAGATTCCAACCGAGGCGATTTCTATTTGTTGTTATATTGGTATGTGAAAAATCATAAAATATATACTTTTTTCAACAACAAAATCTTGCACGTGAAAACAAAATAATAATAATAATAATAATAATAATAAACTGTAAATAAAAATGAACACATAAATCAGAAACCAACAAAATTCAAACAATCAACCCAAGACACTCAGAGAGTAAATTAATCACTCGATGTGTGTTTTGTTGCAATCGGTGTTTCGTAGCCCGCATAGAAATAATCAGTTTCCATGTTAAAACAAAAACAAATCGTAAAAATAAAAAATTGCTACCGCTATAAATTTTACATGGGGCACAACGTCCTTGTAATGTATTGTAGCACAACGTTCATACTAAATCTTGCTCTCAATAAATTACCCCCGTGTTGACCTTTGTGCTCTAAACTGTGGTGATTTAAGATTTTTGGTGACATCTTGTATTTTACAAGCAAGTTAGGTTTATTTTTATGACCAATTAATTGAAATAATCGAAAAGGATTCTTATGGATATAACGCTACATAAATTAAGTTCACGTTTAAGCGTGAAAGAAAACTGAGACAGTGTTTTGATAGCGACAACGGCAAAATACAGGTATGACGATTTTAGTTTGATGAAAGGGACAGAAGCTGTATGTATGTTTTCGTATCATATTTCATTCGGAGTTTGATTGACAGCTCATCATGGATAAATATATTTACATATTAAATATCAAAAGGACATAGAAATAGGCAAGCTTTAAAATGATTTGTTAACGATATGTAAATTTATTGTTATACATATCTGTACCACTTATTGTCAGTGATAGAAAATAGACGTGTGTATATATATAAATATATACATGTACGTCACAAATTGACAAATTTTATATAAATCATCATTAATTTCAGATCATGCAATGGGCTAAAATCAAATAATTTTACCTTATAATAAGACAAGATAGTCATAGAAAAAAAAACATATAAATAAACATTATGTTCAGACTGATTAAAGATATATATCCCAATCTGAGCTTTTCTTCAAAGCAATGCGAAAATTATCCATTCGTATCACATTTATGTATATTTAGATAAATAACTTCTAAACAGAATTTAGAATTTAGTTAACTTCAAAAGCAAGAATTTGAGCGATAAGTAATTATTTTGCAAATGTTAAAAATTTGATATTTACAAGCCAATGAAATCTACTAGCATTAAATGTAAAAAAAAAATAATAATAAATAAATTCAAACAGAAATTCCGTTAAACGATTGCACTTTTAAACAAGCAAAACATTTCAACATCCACTTGGAACAGATAAGAAATGAAGTATATATTTATTTTATAATTTTATTTTCTATTTCATTTTTTTTTTCCAGATTGACTTGAAATAATGTACTTTTGCGTAGGAGGAATTATCCTTTTTAAAAGCGAAATATTTATACACATTCTGAATACCAGTGGTTACCCACCAACTTTCATTTCTTTTTATTATTATTCAGTAAATTTACACTTCACTCGTGAAGTGTTTTGATAGGTTGTGGGTTTTTTTAAACGCGACATGAAATCAGAATCGGTCTGGTTGAACATGGATCATTAAGTCGTGATATTTTTTTTCACATATACATCGCCCGGTCGAAAAAAAGAGAAAGGATAAAAAAAATATGTGCTATACAAACAGAGCAACAAGAGTACGATGGAGTGTAAGACAAACATTATGATTTAAATAACGCCTCCATATTTATTTTCACGTGGCGATTTCTATACAAGAAAATAATGGATTATGTTTTTAAGAACATCATATCTATGGATCTTATATACGCTTTGAAGTCGGGATGTTCCTGTGATTCTGTAAATTGTACTGCTTCAGTTTGAGTTCTCGATTTGTGTCTAGCCTACTTCTACAGCTTTCCCGAGAAAAAATAAATGCATCTGCAGTAATTGTTTTTGTTTACACCGAAGAGGAAAAGTGTGAGATTTTACCCGAGATAATTCAGTTCATATGTGTACAGTACATTAAAATTGAAATGGTAAAAAACAGAAACTGTCTTTTCTTTTGCAGAGTGGAAAATAAATATCCATGTGGACAGGAAATTTAAAACAGTACCAATTAGCACTGGGAAGTGTTTACAAGAAATCGGACAGTGGTCACTATAATATCATCTGAATCATCGGTTTATAGTGGTATATGCGCGTTGACCACAGGAAATATAGGAGGGGAAATTAACCATTAACAATAACCCAGGCTATAGAGAGAGAAAGAGAGTTAGAGATAGAGAGAGGCGTATTGGTAAGTATAACTGTATACCTCTCTCGTGTTACCTATCAAGTTTTTATCTCCGTGCTTTACGCGCGGACAGAAGGAATGATTAAATCCGCGCAATGTTAATGTTTAGCCGCGGATGTCAAGTCACGGCAATTCTCTAATGAGTTTTACTGGTTTCTATGTCATACATCACGGACAGACGTTAAAAAAAAGTAGGTGAAAAAAAATATGATTTTTTGTATATCTATATAACGCTGTTACACGTTCGGATACAGGGACATGATTATAGATCTTTAACGCGGCGCAAGAAATTGGCTTTTAATGTTGTGTTTCATTTAGAATTAAATGATATTCGTTTCGCTGATGTAAAAAGAAAATAATGTATATTTACACACGGGATACGATCATTAGAATCACTCACCAGGAACCAATGGCTACGCTCAGTCTGTAGTTATTAATCCAACACTGCTTACAAACGCGTAGAGAATGTGAGAGTAATATTACTGCTTTATTGGACCAGCGACATTTTTTAAAAAACATTTTTTTTGGAAAACGTAGATTTAGCGATAGCTGTTGATGTGTTGAAAAGTTATGCATAAGTACACGTGATTCCAGTAATCAATGGGTCGTTCCCACTTTATCACCGAGTAACAGTTTTTGTTCTAGATATATAATTGTTGTTCACTAATGGATTACATGAAACTATTTACAAACGGATACATTAATTCTGATAAAGTGAGTAGAAGATGTATAATATATATTCATTTTACAAGATATTTATATAACTTTAATGTAACAATTATTTTCATTGACATGACATTGCATTCAAAAGCTCTCTTAAATTTTGACATTCAACCTCTATTAACTATAAATCAGAAAACCGATTGGTCTAACGACTCACGTGATAATCATGGCTTCGTTTCAGTGGCGACTGGATTACGGGACTTTTCAAGTTTCCGCTGCCCATGAACATCAGCATAATTCATTCTTAACGCGTCGAACCCTGACGATATAAGACAGTTTTACGACCTCGAATTATCCATCCCAGATGAGTTCTTATTTCGTAAACTCTTTATCAGCATGCTACGGACAAACAATGGGGCTTGATAGTTGTTCGGAGGCAACCTTCCACAGGAATGGGAATTACCAGCATTCCGGAACATTATATCCTGGCTTTGCAGGTGCGCGATATCCTTATGCATCAAAGCAGGAAAGAATAGACGATAACGGCGACTATTATGGGACAGCTAGGTTAAGTCATTTGCCCCCAACGAGTCCGTGTGCATCCCCTCACAGTCTTCATCATGGAAGTACAAATATACCAAATGTTCATCAAATTCACTCAAACGAGAGAGCAGCGTGCAACCTGAGGACAAATTCAAACAATTCTAGTTCATATTATCCCAATGGTCATGTCGGAGGTGTGGGGGAGAGAAATAGATCCCCACCGTCACAGCAACCTCCTCCCACACCACCGCAATCACAGCCTCAACAAACACAGGGCCCGGGTTCAGGACCAACTTCACCCCATTCTCCGAGGCCAACCGACCAGTCGTACCAACCCCCTCAGATTTATCCGTGGATGAGGAGGATGCAATATGCACAAGGTCTGTTTACCATATTTTTATATGTGTATTTATTTGCTTTTATGTTTTTTGTTTATATTTGCTCCTACGTTTTGTTGTGTTGACATAACAGGTGAGTGGACGACGGCCACAATTCTCGAAAATTAATTAGAAAAAAAGTATATCGCATAAAAACTGACGTTTTACACCCAAAAAACCACATATCATTAATGTCAATATTATCACTGAACGTACACCTCTCAAACGACATTAAACCCGTTAATGTCACCTATAAAATCCTCGCAGCTGATGTGTGTGTGTAGAAAAAGATGTCCATATCTTGATATATGAGGTAGTAACAGCTAATACACAAATACAGAGAAATTTACAATCAGCAAAAATGTAAACATTTACATGTGTAAATAAAAACAAAAAGATCTACATTCTAGAAAAAAATATATAAATTTTGGTATTGCAAGATATGCATATTTACATGCTTTTAGTATCCTGAAAAATTATATATGTAAATTTTATAAACAAGAAAAAAATAAACATAACGTACAGGTTAGTGACATTGAATAATTGTGATATATTTATAATAGTGAAGTTATTTATGACTTCGAATTATATTCAAATTATTAATTTATTTATTACATTTGTGTGGGTATTTCTGAATGAAATAAAAATGTATTTTTGAATAATGTAAAGCGGGGGAAAATACGGAAATTAATAATACTGTAATTTTGTAAGTCATGCTATTGAAATGGATTGTTTACAAGCATTATTTTGTGTACATCAAGAAAAAAAATAATAAAATTTAGGGCATAGACATTTGATTATTTTTTATGTATGCTATTCCTATCATACAAATATGTGTGGCGATTATAATGATAATATTCGAAAAAATATATAGATTTAAATCAAGATAATTAGTACTGCAGATTCCAGATGATAATAACACTCTTTAAAAAAATAAACAATATTGAATCATGTCAACATTATAAGGCAAAACCCAGTCATTGTAAAGATTACGGATATGTTTAGTATTGTTAAGCTGTTGGTACGTCTTGTAAAACATTGCTGGAAACAGAAAAAAGGGAAACCAAATTTTAGTTGCGTGTGTGAGAACGTAAAATTTTAATGTTGAGAGCAAGATTGCGTGTAAAAATAACAACGAACACGCAGTTTGAAAGAATGTAGCCATCGACTCTACAAAGCTAACAGAAATACGAAACTCCCGAGTGAATTGCTTCACGATTTTGTAAATGTTTTTCCAATTTATCTAAATACATATCTACTATAAATTTATGTATGGAATTTATGAATAGCCCATTTGCATTTCTTAAATGTTAGGTTAATCGAAAACGAATTGCGTAATATTGTACATTTTATTTATTTTTATTTTTCTATTGATTAATGTATATATTATTTTTTTTTTATCTGCTTGATTATTTTTGGAAATATTATGTATATTGATATAATAATTACGGATTTTACAGTAGCATATAAAATGGGATAAAGTTTCTAACAAAGTACAAACATAAAAACAGAAAAATAACAATCACAAATACCACGTGTCAGTAGATATTCGGGGCAAATGTTCAATTGTCTCCTCAGCGAGCTTTGGCTCCAACTTAGGGGGCCTCAGTCGGCGGTCCCCAAATCCCTGTCTAATCTGTTTTGGGGCCCTAGTTACGGCTCTGATATTGTATGTGTTTTCTAGGGACACCAAAAACTTCTAATCAGATTTTAAAATTGTTAACTGATAGAAAAAAAAATATTTATTTTCATTTTCATTGATACATGTACTACTTATTGCTTTATTTATTGAAATCAAAACCAACATTTTTTTAGGGGGGAGGGGGGTGGGGGGCAAATGCACAGGTTATTTATCCAAATACATAAAATGTACTAAAAATATATATTTTAACTAAGTCATAATGCAAATATGTCCCCCCTGTCATTTAATTACATTGAATTACAAATGAGACATTAAAACCAGCTATATAATGCATGAACCGAAAACAAACAAACAAATCAATGATCTGCTAACAACATTCTTATTAAATCTTGAATATTGAGACCTGTCTAAATACTGTGTTGAATAACTTGACAATATTGAAATTTACACCAAATAATCTATGAATTAAAAAAAATAATAATATGTCTGTAAATACGGTGATATAACATGCAGTAATTGTAGAGAAAATGTGTACTGTACAATGTACAATGTATTACAATATTCTTTCGAAAATATCATTGATATATTGTTATTTATAAACTCCTTTATCATACCTGTAGTACATTTTATTTCAAGATTTTGTGTGTTGATTTATTTTACCATAAAAACAGATATAACAAAAATACATGCTGGATATTCAGTTTATTACTGTCTTTTCCTCATTTATTTTGCTAAATTTGCTAAGGTAACAATATGAAATTGAATAGAAAGTAAGCACATGTTTGATTTAAAGTTAGCAAATGATACTATAATTTGTAATAAATTTATCAAATTAATTATTATTATTATTTTATATATATATATATATATACATATACATATATATATATATATATATATATATATATATATATATATATATATATATATATATATATATATATATATATATATATATGATGTCATTCAAAGCCAAAACATGCAAAAAAAATAAAATCATTACTTGACAGGCATTGCAGATTTTTTTTTATAAGGAAGCTTTTAGCTATAACATGAGGGGGAAATCTGGACAAGTCTGCAAGGTATCTACACACAAAAAGAAATTCTAAACAAACACAATGTTTACACGTTGTAGATTTAATATCACATTACAAGCAGATGATGTTTAACTACAATGAAATAAGCGATGAAATGTTAACCTATTGTTCTGGTTTCTTGTTTTCTTTTTTAAAACATTCCTATGCCGCCTAATTAACACACTTAG
The DNA here is from genome assembly GCA_030159075.1 of Atrina japonica. NCBI lineage: Eukaryota > Metazoa > Mollusca > Bivalvia > Pterioida > Pinnidae > Atrina > Atrina japonica. Next base: position 902,430 of record BROG01000049.1, on the reverse strand, counting down.
ACAGTTGTGTTCCTTTAACTTATAAATGTGAAAATGATTTTTAAAGTGGTAGGTGAAGTCACGGACATTTTTTAACACTGAAATCTTCTGAGTGAAAGAGATTTTCTAACACTGAAATCTTCTGAGTGAGAGAGAGATGGAAACATAGATAGGAAGAGAGACAGATAAAGAAACATAGACTGGACTGGTCGAGAAAATTTCTGTTATATATTTTCAACAACAAAACAGTGTTTTTCTTTCAACTGAATTGTCTTTCAAGAGTAATGGAAACCAAATTGAAAATGAAAAAAAAATGAATTCGGCTTGGAATTATGGAGTTAATAGACGGAATATTGTGTGGACAAGGGACTGGGGATGAGAGACACTGGGGACATAGAACATCCAGTTATCAGTATCTCCAATGATAAATTCACATTTTGTCAATTTCAATGTTTTTTATCGAAAGTAAATGAATCTAAAGTGAAAATAGAACGGACGATGTCTTGGAACTTCTGTCGTAGTATGGCTTTCTCATCATACAGATCATATGTATTGCCGACAGCTGTCAAACATATTTTACAAAAAAACATTTTACACATTAAAGATCGTTTATAAGCTATAATAGGATACTGTCTGCTTCATGTAACTTTTTGGTACATATCCCCGGTAAAAAAATCTAGTTAAAAAAAAAAACGGGGTGATGAAATGTTCCAAGATTTTTGTTTCGTATTTTCTTGATTGAATGAAACATATCGGTGATTTTGGAAGAAATGCAAATAGTTGAGATTTTACTTTGTATCTTCATAAACATTTTCCCCAGAATCATATCAGTTCTGTTTTTGTTTTTATTGTTTTATCTATTGATGCTAGGTCGACTAGCTCGTGAGCAATGATAGAGTACATAATGCATTTTTGTGTGCGTATGTTTTTGTAAGTATGTGTATGAGTTTGTACCACTAGTAAAAAAAAAAACAAACAAAAATTAAGTCATCACGCAACGATAGAGAATGGAAAGACATCGTTTACAACAAAACAACAAGACATTCACACCTGGTCAGGTATATTTTTGATAAATGTTATCGTTTTGACAAAAAAAAAAAAAAAAAAAATACAAAAAATTACTCTCACTCTAAATCTGCCCCGAACGTACAACCTCTGAATCATACAGTTATAACACGCGCTCAGTACGTAATTACGAATGAGTTGTGTGACAAACGTATTAGTTTTATCCCGCATTCTTGTTGTAGATAAAATAATAGTTAAGATCCTGAAATGTTTTACGTTTGGTATAGAATGTGTTGTGTTTACCTTGATAGGTAACTTTAGATATTTCGAAACAAGATGCGATACAGGATCATCTCGAAAAACAACATATTTTTGATATAAAAATATTTTGACAAAGATTGATAATCAATTTTAATGAATGATTGATCGATTCTGTGTCCAAGTTAATCGGATAAAGTATCAGACTTCTTCATATATAAACATATGCTTATGTAAAAATTAAACCCTTTCCATCACTTCTATCAATGTACATGTACACGCCGAAGATAATACACTTAGGTTAGAAATTCAGTCTCTTCCGAAAACACCGGAGATTTGGAACTCTTACCAGGAAAAAAATACTGTGAATACCCATAGATATTTTTTATGAAATAAAAAACAAATAATTTCCACGGGACCTCTGTTTTTCCATAAGTAATAACTCAATTTGCTGAAAGGAAATGATAGATACAAATTGCTTTACACAATTAAAATGAATCTTCTCCCTTTTTTTTGAATGATACATTATGTTTCATTCTCCTTTGCACGTTTTTTTCTCGCTATTCTGATTGTTCATTTTTCATTTAGATATACGTACAGGTGTTTTCAGTCCCTGAAAATTATAAACATAATCAATTTCCAAACCAAAACATCTGTTCTGATGTCACGTGCGAATAGGCTTGAAAAATCGCGCATACTTTTTTTTTCATTCGGTGATTCAACATTTTCAAATCGGATAAAAATTCATGTTTTATTTTTATTATTTGTTGTATTTTTTCTAAAAAAAGAAAGAATAATTAATTTATTTATTTGTTGTTATTCATCATTGCAAATTTATGTTGTTGTTTTTTTTTCACTCCCATAAATTACAAATGTATATGTGGTAGATAGAATAATACATATAGATAAATGCACTCAGTTACATGTGTTCTCCTTTAAACATTTTATTATTTCAATTTATTTTTAGAAAAAAAATACATTATTTTGACTATTTAGAAATTACAACATTTATGAGACAGACTCTTGGCATGATATAAAAAAACCCTCTTCAACATCAAGATACATGCAGGTCTTTTCTGTCAAATTTGGGAAAATTCCATTGGCGACACAATTGGGAATTCCAATGTAAATTTGTGTCAAATTTGGGGAAATTGTTTACACACATTAAAATTTATATGTATGGAGTCTTTTTCTTAAAATGCATTTCTTCTTACAATGATTATTTTCTCATAACGGCCATGGACTCAACATCACATTGGGATTTTTTTTTCATAAAATGGGGGGAAAAACACAGGTATTTTGCATTGGGAACGGGGTCAAATTTCGGCCCCTAAAAACTATAGAAAAAATGTCCGATTGTCAATGTATCATGATATACAATGATATAGTTAATACACCTATAATTGGAGTTTCAAATTATGTACACAAAATATTTGAGAAGCATTCAAAATTAAAAAAAATTAAATAATTACAGAAAGTACAAATAAATGCACAAAGTTAGATAGATAAACTGATTTAAATCAAGTTTCCATCATTTTGTATTCAAACAGAAACTGAAAACAAATCGTCCATTGTTTGATTTCAAGTCAGTTTCAGGTAAATAACTAAATGAAAACTAGTATTATGAATGTATTTTCATTGTGTATACATCTATATAGTATATCTTTTACTTCATACAATTCTTTTATGATATCAATGGATATGCTATTCAAAATTTACGTTCTACTATAACTCTAGATATTGATTTTGTCTAAACAAAGATGACAAATTATACAGTTTGATTTTCAATTTCTCAAGATAACTAAATGAACATTTCATGTGTAAATGAATGCATTTTCATTGTGAAGGCATCTGTAAATGTATTCTGTATATATTATTTCATATATCCTTGAAATCAGGGGTAGAAATTAGCAGGGGCACAGTAGCCCATGGCAAGTAAAAACTGAGCTGGGCTAGTAGATTTCACAGTGTTATGCCCAGGTGGGTACTGGAATTTTGGGGGTATATGATTATCTTGTACTTCCACAAATTTCAACTGATATTCTTGTAAACTGAGTATATGTAGCTAGTGAATGAAATATGTCTTTGTGGTCAGTTTTTTTTAATAGGAAAAGCAAGTTTCTGGGCTTCCAGACATGCAACTGGGCTCCAAACAAAATCCTGAAATACAGCCTAGATAGCTCCATGATAACATAGTTTAATTTTCATCCCTGTTGATGCTATGGAATAGTTTTGATATTCAAAACCATATATTTTATCATAAATCTAGAGGTTGATGTGTATTCTGTAATACAATACAATTACTTAGATTTTATATATATATATATATATATATATATATATATATATATATATATATATATATATATATATATACATTATATATATATATATATATATATATATATATATATATATATACATATATATGTGTGTGTGTGTGTGTGTGTGTGTGTGTGTGTGTGTGTGTGTGTGTGTGTGTGTGTGTGTGTGTGTGTGTTTGTGTGTGTATTATTTTGCTATAATGAATATGAAATGAGTATAGCAATATGAATATTATATTATATGCAAAATATAAATATTATTGGATTTTATTTTCTGAAATTCAGTGGTGGTATTGATAAATCATCATAAATAGTATAATGTGATAAACACATTTTAGAAGTAGAAAATCATGTGTGTTGATATACTACAAAATAAACAATTACCACATCTAGAAACATAGCATTGAATTATAAACAAGAAGTCCAGTAAGAGGTTCCACAGTATGAAATACTCATAGGCGGAGCATTTTTTCGCATTCGAAAATCAAGAGTCAGACAAATTTAGGCATTGTAAGTTTTCGTTTCTTGGGAGATTGTAAAATGCAAATATTTAGCCTGACAGATAAGAATAGAAAGAATAGATGTACTATTCAGTATTGTAATGCAAAATTATCACATTTGTATTCATTGGCACTAAAAACCAAAAGAGCACCACAAATGTGGCAGGTTAAAAAATAACCTCATTGTATTTGAAAGAGTCCAAGTTTATATAGATATCTGATACTTAACCCACAATGATGTCTTTGTACCATTTGTTTGGGGAGGATAAGATACTAGTCAAACAAACCAAATGATAATTTAATTTCATATGGTAAACAGAGTTCAACATTTGTTTGTTTGTTTTCCGTGTTGAATTTCAACCATAAAAGTAACTGGTAAAATTCAAGCTCGCTCCGTTTCCGATTCTCTCCGTCATATGAGGGTAAAGCAGTGACCGTAGTTAACGGTATATATTGACTGAATTATTAGGGTCACCATAAAAGTGCCTTCCTTTGTGATGGCAGGTAGGGTAGTGTGTTTGTTGTTTAACGTCCTCATATGGAGACGTCACCAAATGCCGGTGACGGGCTTCAAATTTTGGCCTATGCTCGGCACTTGCGGCCATTGAGCAGTGAGGGTTCTTTAACGTGCCGACACCTACTGTGACAGGGGACCTCCAGTTTTTACTGTCTCATCCGACAGGAAACCAACCTGTCGCCGGCGGGACTCGAACTCACGACCTAACGATCCAGAGTCGAGCGCGCTACCGACTGAGCCAGGTCGGCTCGTTTGTTTGTTAGTTTAAATGATGTTTTCATCACAGTCAGCAATTTTTCCGTCATATGGTAGCGGTCAAGTTTAACAGCGGGCGGAGGTAAGAACCCGGATACAATGTATCCGGGAAGGGATCTGGACACTTCGGCGAGTAAACTGGCAAACTTGTTATTTTTCTATTTTTTATTTCTTTTTTTTATTTACAAATCACCTTAGATTCGAGGGAGTAGGTCTAGCTATCACTCTATACCATCTCAATTTCCACCGACTGTATGACTCACATCTGTAGCCCGATTACAAATATATCCATATGATTCATTTATAATCAGTATCATAGACCTTTTATTTTGGTAACTTACATAATCAGTTTCACTTCCCACAAAATTACATGTACATGTATATCATTTTACGGGAAAAGCATCTCACCAAGTTAAGGTTTTCCGATCCAATCTGTTACTCACATGCGACATAGATCAGAAAACCTTAACTTGGGAAGATGTGGGTAAAAGGATAATTCGTAATACTCATGGAAAAAGGAAGTCTTAAATGTGTAACTCCAGTAACAATTAGTGTCCGTGATAACTCAAGGAAGTTTCCTTCCTTCTAAATTTTGAGTCCAGGAATCCGAAAAATTGAACTAAAACAGAAACACTTGTCTGTATATATTTATACTTTATTTGAAATGTCATATGGGAATCTTTGCATGTTTTCTTTTTTTTGTGGGGGGGATACAAGCCATTTTTGCATTGGCATGGAAATCTCTCTCTCTCTCTCTCTCTCTCTCTCTGACCCCCTCTCTCTCCCTGATCTCCTTTGCCTGATCTCTCTCTCTCTCTCTCTGATTTTCTTTGCCTGACATCTCTCTCTCTCTCTCGTTCTCTCTCCTTTGCCTGACATCTCTCTCCGATCTCCTCTCTCTCTCTCTCTCTCTCTCTCTCTGACCCCTCTGTCTCCCTGATCTCCTTTGCCTGATCTCTCTCTCTCTCTCTCTCTCTCTCTCTCTCTCTCTCTCTCTCTCTCTCTCTCTCTCTCTCTCTCTCTCTCTCTCTCTCTCGTACGTGTATATCTTATGTATTCTCGATATCGATTAACTGTATAGTGCCTGAATATCCTTATCTGCTTTGAAGTCTTGTGCAATTACATATCTGTCACAGACTTTTATTTATCTGTTTTTGTATTCGTTCAGGTCCAGTGGTAAATGGGCACCGAATATTATTTGTGAAGTGGCTTTGAATAATATGTGCATATAGAATTAATCAAATTCATACATCGTTGAACAATGATTATTCGTTTATTTATTTATTTATTTATTTATTATTATTATTATTTTTTATTTATTTATTTACTTATTTATTTATTTATTTATTTATTCCAATGGCTAACCCGTAAAAACCAAAACATATCCCTGTTTCAAAATCCTTCAAAAGACAAGGTTAAAATGCAATGTTTGTTAAGTATCTTCAGGCAAGACAAATACACATTTTAGATAATTCGTTTGTTAAAAAAGTAAAGTGATTGTTTTGTATAAATTAACACGACGTGGCGTACATCAATGTTAAAATAAGTAAATAACTCGGATCACTGAATTGAGTTAAGTTAATATTACGTCGATACTCTTCAAAGACCATTTTTTCCAAAATTTGTAAAAATGTCGTAAAATAAAATTCTTTCAACATTGACGAAAAAAAAAACATGTTTTAAAAGTACACGTGCTACCATTTACATCCATAAATCTGCTCACCGAGAAATATAATTTATGCATGACAAACACTAAGTCAACGTCTCTTTATTCGATTGCCGATATGTCGAATTAACATGTTTACATTATGCACACATTCTAATTGGCGTTATAAAATTCACGTTTATATGCTTTATGGGGGAGAAATTGTTTGAAGAAAACAGAAAAAATTCCAGCATTAAAGATGTATATGATTGTAATAAGATACCGTGTGTTGATCCCGTCTTAGATTATTGACAGTGTTATTACAAGTGAATGCGTATTTTTAGCTAAAACATTATTTTAACAATTCATTAAATCACATCAACCATTCAAAAGGGGGCCAAAAAAGGCTGGCTATAATAGCTATCAGTTATGTATAGTTTAACCGTACTTCGATCCGGCAGCCTCAAAACACGGTCAAATACTCCTACATTTAGTATTTACCCTGGTCAGCATTTCATGGACATAAAAATGTTTTATGGGGTATCACTTACCTAAACCAACGGGATCAGATAAATCGACAAACAACTACTTTATCATCTGTTAAGTGAAATCTGGAATAGTTGCTGCCAAAATGCAGAAGTACACTCGAAGCTTTTTCCCCCTTAATACGACGGTACATCCAGAAGCCATACGTCATTTTTATGGCCGCTTAATTACTCATATGACGGGGATCCTTGTGAAGAAGACTATAAAATAAATTGTGTTGATATATATCTACCATAGCAGTATCCTGCAAAACAATCCCAATATTTAAACAAAATGTTCATAATTTTTGTGAAAATACTACAGAACCGATTGATATTCTTTGTTGCGTGCTGAGAGTAAACGCGTTTTAAGTACAATCTTAAGTTGTGTTACAAACGAGCCCTGAATGTGCTGTTTTCGTATGATAATTTGCTGTTGTTAACTTCATCCCCCTGATTCTCTTTACCCAAAAGTACATCACGGCAACTTAACCTACATAATTAGCATGCTTGCTTCGGTCGAAATTGTTTGCAAAACAACGGAAGAACATTGCAAGTAATTATGTACATGTTAAGCCATATATCAAATTTGGATTAAATTGGACGGCATATAGACACAGAATTTAATTTATTGTTTCTTTTGGGGGACATCGGCCTTGAAACATGAGGTCATTCACCTCTAGCCATAGCAGGTTCGAATCTCATAACCTAAGCTGATTTTGTCAGAGAGTACATGTTCGGACTGCAGGCCATTGGTCTCTCCCCGGATACATAGTATCCAAGACTAAATGTGACATGAAGCATCAAATGTTTATCACAAATTTCCGGGTCCTCGGGGATATACGGCCATTGCCCCAAAATAATGAAATATTCAACTTAAATATCAAAATCAAATATTAGTCTATTTGCAGCATCGCATCTCTTTTGTATGTTTCAGAAATTCGGGAGGTTCTGAAGAGTAACTACATTAGAAATATGCATGAACATAATTCCACAAATACATTTCAGTCAGTTTAATTTAGTCAGATACAAAGATGAATTTGTATCTTGTTTGCTAAAATGATTCAAAAACATTTGTTATCATTTTTTGTTTGTTATTGTTTTTGTTTTTGGTTTTTGGTTTACTTACATGTTATAAACTTTCTTACTAATGACGCTACTTAACTTATTATTTCATATCATCCCACACTGTCATCTAATTTACATTCACAAAACACAACAATATTCTGACTATTGTCAATATAACAGTTAAAGACACATCAGTCATCTTGGTTTGCATTACTATTATACAATTAGGATGTACTTAGATTTCTGTCTCAGAAACCATTCTATTACTCTGGCCTGGCTTAAACTGACCTTTAAGCGGCATTAGCTGTGGTATTTTTTCAAAATTTGTTCGTCCTTTTTATAGCTTAGATTGATACGAAGTATACACAGACATAAACATTCTTACATTCCTATATATTTTGTGAAAATTGCTTGAGAAACCCAGGTTTGGCATTTTTTCAATTGCAACTGATTAACTCAATCTTACTATTTGTTTATGAATATCACACCGGACCTGGCCTTATTTTCACAAAATATACTATGAATTTAACATTTTTTATGCCTGTGTATAGCTCTTATTTGTTATTAAGCATCAAATACAGGTAGTAAAAGTAGAAAAAAAAAATCAAAATAATTTATTTTGGTAAACACAGCTAATGTCACTTTAATCTTCAAAATTATCATTTACAAAACCAACTAAAGTTATAATTCCAAAACTAGATGTTACATCACTGCTATAAATCTAAGAACCTTAACTCTTCTACCTCTATTAAATGCATTGTCTCCCCTTTCAAATAATCAAATTATACTAACTGTTTGCAATGGCCTTATGATAAGGAAGACAAGTGTACCAATGTTATTTTCACCATTAAATATTTATATACATAGGCGTCGGAACCGGGGGGGGGGGGGGGGGGGGCACACTTTCAATTTGCTTCTATATATGTATATATTAGTTTCAGGCTACTGATGAACAAATGTTGTAACTTTTACATCAGTAATGGAATGGATTTATCGTTTTGAAATGCAAATATTTTTACACTTGTTTAGATGTTAAGACATATATGTATGATTTGGAAAGACCTGCAAGACTTACATTTAAAGAGACTTTTACACAGATCTCTTTACAAACCTCACTTATTTCATTTTAATTTGACTGCGGACTCTCGGTGGGTGAGACAGGTCAACAGTGGATGCTTACTTCTCCATGACAACTGGTCCAACCTCTGGATTTTTGGAGGTCTGCGTGTGTCCAGTTTTCACCAGATTCGTATATTGTCTCTGACATGCAGAGAAAGCGCAAGTGAAGGACAATTTATTTACCGATATGTAGGGCAAACATTTTAGACAGAAACTGAAATAAAAGAAAGCGTAGTAAAGAGCTATAAGAATTAAAATATATAGACAAAGCCAGGGTTTATTTATGATTTTAAATTAGAGGAAAGTGGAAAACAATAGCATAGAAGATATTCGCTCAGCGAAGCGAGGCGCGAAAAGTTTGGTAATTTATTTTTTTTATTTCTCAACATTTCAATTAAAAATATATACGTTTTTAAAATTTTTTGGTCAAATTTTTGGCTTTTGAGTTGATCTTACTGTACATACATCAGTATACTCTGGCGCCCAAAGAGGGGGCATACGACCTTTACGCCCCCTTGAAACCGCCACTGATTTCATGTCAAATTAAAAGCCATGGTTAGCTTTTTCTTCTTTTGATTCAAAAGCTTTTGAATTAATTCTAAAATAAAATTTCTTATCTCAAAGAGCCGTACCAAAAACCGTAACACGAGTTATCTACCCTTAAATTTTATTCGAGGAAAGTCTTGAAACGATTGATATTGACCCAGAAAAGCGTCTGTACCTTATGTACATTTCACAATAAGCATGCGTTATGTTTGTGTTCTCTTAGAATCATTTAATAATTTTCTGATTGATTTTTTCACCCTTCTGAATGACTGCTGTCGGTAGCTAATTAGTGTGTTGAGCGCCTGTTTCTTAGGCAAAAATTCTCATCAGTTGGAATGCCAGATGGTCTGAGGTTTTTAAAGTTTGTAATTATATCGTTTGCCGATTCGCGGTGGGTGTGACCGTCAACGGGGGATGCTTACTTTAGTCTATGACCCCTGATCCAACCTCTTGATTTCGATAGGTCCGTGTTCGACCAATATACGACTGACCTGTATGTTATCTCCTGGACATCCTGAAGATTAATACCGTAGAGGATGCGATTTTTATATTCTAAGGCACTTTTATATATAAAAGTAATCGAACCCCCTCTTCACCCCAAACAATTAGTTCAGTAAAATGAATTAAAATCGTATCGTAAGGGTATTCATATTAAGTTCTGTAGAAATCTGGTGTAATTTTCTAAAACCTAAAAATATCTCATATAAAGCTGCTACCATAGTTTGGAAACAAATAATATATATGAAATCGCTCAACATTACTGTGGAAATCTCTCTCTCTCTCTCTCTCTCTCTCTGTCTCTCTCTCTCTCTCTCTCTCTCTCTCTCTCTCTCTCTCTCTGTCTGTCTGTATCTCTCTGTGTGTCTCTCTCTCTCTCAGCAGTATGATGCGGTACTACTATATGTCCCTCACTTCACGGCACTCAGGGCACATGGGACCATTTAAACCACATAAACTAAGGGACCCGACATCCATTCAATGTCCCTCCACACGCGCGCTACGGACAAATGGACCCAAAAACGGGAGGGAGCGCTAAAAAGTTAAAATTTACATCCGATGAAAGAGGGGAGATCTATCTATAGCACGCGCGTGTGGACGGACATTGAATGGATGTCGGGTCCCTTGGTTTATATGGTTTAAATGGTCCCATGTGCCCTGGGTGCCGTGAAGTGGGGGACATATAGTAGTTGCGATTGTTGAGAAACTGTAAACGTTCGGTTCCATTACGTCAGATCAAATAATAAAAAATGACAGAAATGACAGCAAAACTGAAACAAATATGTTTACTATTACTTTGATCAATAATATGATATCGTTAACAGAAAGTAATTGATTTAATGCTTAGAGGAGCATAGGGATATAAATATTGATGTACTTTTTTGTAGAAATCACATGAAAGCACTTTCGTTAATCACGCGCGCACACACGTGGTGACAACCCATACACACATGCTGACACACACACACACACGTTGACAAATACACACTGTGACAAACCTAGACACAAACGGCACGGTGACAAACATACACACGGTCACACATACACACACGGTGATAAATAAACAGACACGGTGACACACACACACACACATTGACATATACACACACATGGTGACATACACACACACACACACATTGACAGATCTACACACATGGTGACACACACACATTGACAGATACACACACATGGTGACACACACACACACATTGACAGATACACACACATGGTGACATACACACACACACAGAGTATGGGTGCCCCTGATAATAGTTACACATCAAATTGGCCCTAGAGATATCTTATTCAAGCCATTTTTATTTCAGGAAATTACCTTCGAATGACATTTTACCAATTACAGATTTTGTATACAGCAAACATATTAACCAATAAGTTGTAAATATACAATTACTAAATATAACACATGCAACATAAAGTTAGTCAAAATATAGAGAAAGTCCGCAATATTTGCATACATGTATAATTATGCAAATTGTGGTCTAACCCAAAAGTTTCAAGGATTCAGTTTTTTGTTTGACTTCATTGGAATTAATGGCAAATGTTTATACGGAATAAAACAAATGTCCCAAGTATGTGATTGATACTACTACTTCTATGTTCCCCGCCGAAAACCTATGATCCACCTCTTTTAAATAAATCGAAACACCTGCTGTAGATTTTCCCGTCTCAACTAAACCCATAATTGTGGATCGGTAAAAAGAACCTACAATATGAGGTGTATTCAATTTAATTCATGGATATTAACTTACATACATTGATTTAGGACATCTTCATTTTGTTTAAGATTACCAAATTCCGTAGTTATTTGATTAAGGAGATGGTTGACCTTGGCAACCAAAACGGAAATCTTATACACGTGATGAAGAATATACACGGCATTAGGTCAAAATAGAAATTATGTATATTGTTATTTTAAGATTTCACAACTCAAAAGTTTTTTACAATTCATGAAACGATATCTTCAAAACTATTACTATTAATTTAATTGTCGGTTTCGTTTGCACCACATTGTTTCCTGATTTATCACCCTTTCCGTTGAGTTTATATGTCATTGGGGGCAGGGAATGTATCGAAAATGTCTGTCTTTTTCATTCCTGTTTTCTTTCCCGCTATTTATGGCAAATTCTCTCTCAGTTAAAGTCATGCATGTGCATTATCACGAATTTTCCCTCTGTGCTTGAACAATTTGTCCGGTCTGGTTATCTATTTATCAATCTATACTTATATTTTATTTATTCACTCACTTATTCATATACATATTTATCTATGTGTTTATTTATTATTTTCCTCAGCTAAATCAAACGTATATTAGATAAAAACCTGAACTTTTTTTTCTAGATAATTAGTTATCTCTTCTCTACATTCAGCGGTCATTGCCTGATTGGTGCATGTTTTTGATAAATTTAAGGTACCGCTATGATACAGACAAAGTTAACCTTAATGACCTTATGGACTTCGCATCACACAGTTGAGAGTACAAGGGAAACAATGATTTACCTCCCCTTACATAATTCATCTCAGTTCTTTCGGCGAATTTCATGAAATTGTTTTTTTTTTTACAATTTTACAATAGTATTACAAAAAACAACTGAAGACATCGGTTTCATTGTGATGGCATGAAAATATTATAGACAGAAAAATATATGGATGGATAGATGAATATTTAGGTAGATACAATGGATGGGTGAACGGACGAATAGACAGACAGAAAAATGGATAAATAGATATAGGTTGATAGATAGATAGATGGATGGATGGATGGATAGATAGATAGATAGATAGACAGACAGATAGATAGATAGATAGATAGATAGATAGACAGAATGATAGATAGATAGGTAGATATATAGATAAAAAGAAAGATGGAATATGAAGGCGCCCTATCAAGTTCGCAACACAATAATTACATTTTGAATTCTAATGATGACAGTAATAAAGAACATATGATAGTTTATACATATCTTACATTTCCGGTTAATTTAGGGTAGGGATAATATTATTATTTTCAACAGGTTTCCCCTGGTCTAGTTTACTGGCGACACGATGTGATATATCCCAGCTACTGTATAATTCTTTGATGTTTTGGCCTTTCATTACACACATAAGTATACATCATCTCTTTACTACGGAGTAGATCATATTTCAAAAAGAAAAATGGACTCCAGGAGGACTCATTTTGCGAACATTATGAATCGCTTCTCACTTAATAATGTAATTTAAAACTCATCTATGTAGGAATCAGTTTCTAGCCAACCTTTTCTCTATAACAACAATTCGTCAAAACGGATCCGGCAAATTATAAACCCATCTATACTGTTTCATGAACGTCGGGCATGGTGAGCGAATGCGATTGGCTTGATAAAAAATACTTCTCTCTTAGCATACCACTGTATCTAAAAATGTTAGATTTATTGGGTCACAGGCGCCGTTTTAGGACCAGGGTGTAAGTACATCGGAAAGCTGACCATGTGAAAATTATTCTTCCTTGAAACAGCAGCGGTTCCTACAGGCATAATACTACATCTTTCTAATTTATAGCATGACAACTGGAAAACGTACATACAAACAGATTGCAAACTAATTTTAACAGGCAAGTGATGGAAATAAGTCAAAGACCGTTTTCACATGTGTTAACTGTAAGCTTTCTTGGTTTCGTAAAGAGGAAATAGTAACACCTGTACTATAACCATACATAAATTATGTTTCAGAATTTTTATTTTTTTTGTAAATGTTCCGATTGAACGTATGTTCGGGATAGTTTCGTATCCTATTATTTCCCTTAAAAAATTTCCAAGAGCGAGAATGGGGTAAAGTTTAGCGTAGAAATGGGTATAATAGGATCACGTTTGAGACCCATTCAAATATCTATTGGAACGACTTTGTTGGGGATCAGGCTGACAGCTTAGTTTTTACGAATTTTACGATATTGTCGGAAAAAAAGAATTAGCAAAGGCTTCTAAAAAAAGATCGGGGCCCGAAGTCACAAAATTTACTCAGTACTCAAGCTCAACTAACTATTTATGATTTTAAGGTTAAAACATGCAAAATTTATTCTGTAACTTGACATGTTTGTATATTGACAGCATACAGTTGTAAATAATCATCAAAATTATTGCTCATTTGAAGAAAACTTCCGAAATTATTTAAAAATAGTTGAGTACGTACTCAAATTTTGAGTACTGTGCTCAACATATTTATTCATTTTTTTTTACAGGAAAATCATAAATGTGACGCAAAATGTTCTATCTAAATGATGTAAAATAATATGTTTCCTAATCACTCTAACCCGAAAGTTTTATAAACAATTATATAGTCAAAATAATGAAATAAAAGTTGAGCTTGAGTATTGAGAAAATTTGGTGATTTCAAGCCCGGGAATTATTATAAAATGATACGATTGGGACTAAATGTATAATCAAATATTTGATAAAGTAGATAAAGTTAAACAGTATGACTAATACATACGTATTGGAAAGACAAAATTACAATTTTTGTCTAGCCGTCTTAGACATTCATTGTATAGAATAAAAGTTGTCTCGCATAATTGTTAAAAGTAAAGTTACCTCCCTTTGACATTATTATGATAGAGTTACCTCCCTCACACAACATACCGCACATACCCGTATTTCCATCACGATTAAATAAAAGCGGCAGGTCAGTGTGCCGGGCGACGTACTCTAAATTTTGCATTTATAGAACAAAAACATTCGAAAACATCTAATGAATATGATTACTATACTATATCTTAAGTCGTATCCAAGGTCATAATATTTTGAACCGGCATGTCTGCTAAGAAGAAAAAGTTCGTCACCGGACACAAAACGCTATAGTAACAAAAATTCCAAAGTGTATGCATTTTAAAAAATGTAAAAACGTACACATGTCGTACAAAAATTGACTTCACTTTCTGTTTATCAATATTCTTCCCTATGTTTGCATATCAATTAACGCGATGTTTCATGAGAATACTAAGTATTTAAATCACAAAAAAATCCAGTGCATTTGGTAACTTGATATGGTGCGCATTTTAACATCTGTCAGTGTTCTAAGTCAACTGATAATACAGTTAACGAAAGACAGAGATCTAGGTGCATTAGATCATCTGAAAATCTTGATTTGAATTCCAGGTCGTCTAAACGTTTTATCGAATTTTGCATACGAAGATATTTCTAAGCATGTGAACACATGGATGATTAGAGTGTCGTATGCACTCTACTAGTATTTCTTGTGTAGGAGGACTTTGTTATTTTGTGGAATGCTATTTTCGGTGTTCAAATACATATTGTTTGAAACGGTAGATATGGTTTCTTTTGGTAATTGGCATTTTAAAAATGGAGACAAATTGTAAGAAATGGATGTTTACACATGCCATATGTATAACTACACACTGATTTTGACTGTTGTTTGTTTATTGTTGTATAACTTCCCACTCAAGAATCTTTTACTCGTATGGAGCCGTCACTAAATGCCGGTGAAGGGCTTCAAATTTTGGCCTATGCTCGGCACTTACCGCCATTGAGCAGTGGGGTTCTTTAACGTGCCGACACCTACTGTGACACGGGACCTCGTTTTTTTTACTGTCTCATCCGCAAGATAGTAAACCAACCTGCCGCCGGCTGGACTTGAACTCACGACCTCACGATGAAGAGTCGAGCGCACAACTGACTGAGCCAGGCCGGCTCCTAATTTTGACTATAAACCAAATGAAAAAAGTAAATAAAAAACAGAAAATGCATACATTTATCAAGGAAAGTGTATTTCAAGGATAGGATGTAGCAAACAGAAATAATTGACACACAACACTAAGATACTGTTTAAAACCTTATATATCAAGGAAAACAAGACTTATTGTAATTATTGCAGAAAGTATGTTGCGCTTGGTGCGATTATACTAAAGTACGAATCTTGCGTGGTCGACAGTTGAACCACGAACTCTCTCACCTCTAGTCAACGCAGGTTCGAGCCCCGCCGGAACCTATGCTGGTGTTGTGAGGTTTGCCAGTTTAACTTACGAAAGCCCCGCGGTCTCTTCCCGGGTACGTTATAACACGGTTATCTCCTGCACCATTAAAAACTGGCTGCCGCCATTATAACTGAAAAATTGTTGAGTGTGGCCCGGCGTGAAACAACATTCATTCAAATAAAACATAGCCTACTAAAGTACACCTTTGAATAATGTTACGAATTTGGTATCGCCACGATATAACTGAAATATCGTTGAAAGTGGCGTTAAACAACAATAAACAAACAAACAAACAAACGAATTTGGTTATGATCCAATGTTTGCGAATGTATAGTTGATATTGATGTAAGTCGACATTCGTTTTCGTATTGATCTGTATTGCCCCATGACATTTGTATAAATTTGTTTGTTAAATTTACCATGTGCTGCATTCGGTAATTTTCTAACAAACCAGAAAATTACACAAATATAAAAAAAAAGTATGATGTAACGGGTTAAATCAACTATATAGATAATTTGATAATTTCGCTACGTTTGAAAAAGATTAAAAATGGATCTCAATTATATTCGTTTCGCAACTCTTTCTGCTGGTCAAAAAAAAATGAGTTTTGTACAACTACATGTATGTTATGTTAACAGCTGGGTTTGAAATTACAAAAAAATCACTTAAGGAGAAGCTGCCATGACAGTTTTTGATCTATAATATTTATAAAAATATTAACATGCATATTTTATTTATTAAAAGGTTGCTGTCACACTTGCCATTTTTGAAAACTTTACGTCATTTCCATAAAAATTCCGAACATTTGCGGGCAAAACATTAACGGTTTGCATTGGGTCCTGTGCCGTTATAGTAATTGCATACACATGCATTCTTGGTCACACATTCTTTAAGTGCAACTAAGGTGCTATTCAGTTAAATTTTAAACATTTCGACACTGTCTATATTATTTGAAATACTACGTGCAATATATACGCAGTGTGGCCTCCGGACCCATACCGTCATCAACTGGGCGGGGTAATGAAAACGAGGCCACACCCGACATTGTGTGACTAATATAGTCATTGTTACGAAGCGTATACAGTTCGAGATCATTTTACGGGTGTTCATTCACTCGATTAAGACTGATCTCATAAAAACATATTTTCAATATCTTAAAATTGAAGGGAAAAGTTTCATAAATTTCCATTTACTTACCGCCTACGTTTTAATATGAAAAGTCCAAGGCGCAAAACAATGTCGGGAAGTTATATCTTAAGTACTTAACAGCTAATTCCATAAAATGAACATTGCTTTTTATGACAATCTGCAAAAAGTACATTTCAAAAGAATTATATTAATCAATTTCAAGTCGTATATCTTGATAAATTGGTGTTCAGGAATCTTGAATACTTAAAGATCATTCTATTTAAATGTTTACTCATTTTCTAAAATTCAACAAACCCATATGATTACTTAAATATCCTTCCATTTCAATGTTTACTAATTTTTCCAGAAGTCGACAAATCCACATGATTATAAAGAAACACAACCTCAATAAAAACATTTATCATTTCTTCCATAGAACTCACTTTCTTTCTAGTCACGCATTTTGAGGTTTTCGTGCACGGTCCGATTTACAATTTTTTCTTTGTTCGTATAAAAGCTTTGGGATATTTTTTGATAAAACCTATTTATCTTTCTTCACCGTACTCGGATTCCTTGTAGAGTTGACGGGAAGGGTTTGTGTGCGTAATCCAAAGTAGGAAGTTACTTAATATTAGTCGGGTTAATATTCTCCCGGGCATTTTCTGAAGATCATCTAAGACATTGGTGTCTAGGAAATTCCCGATTATAAATGAACCTAGAACACGTTCTCCGCCGCGCTCACTTCTTACACTCTGACAATACATCGAAACTTTTTTTTTTATCATTTGACATTTTATAGACGTATCTCTTAATGCTTGTTTATTTTGGAGATACTGTATAATAATTCCGAATTCTGATGTTTCTTTAGTAATATATAGAATCAATAATAATAACAACAACAACAACAACAACAACAATAATAACAATAATAATAATAATTATGATAATTATGATAATTATACCTATAATAATAAAATTAATTATAATAATCATAATAATTATAATAATAAAAATAACATCATCATTACTAATATTGTTATTATTATATACCTGTACATGTATTTCATTTTATTCTGTGTCAGCACTTGAGATATATGCAAAAGGCCAATACCATGAAAAGAGCAAAATCTATAGCAAATTTATATATTTTTCAAGAAACTGGAAAAAGTCCAGACGTTTACAGAAATTGATCGAGAGTGCAAGTACCGACAACTCTGTGTAAGAGATTGATGAACAACTTGAACTAATATAACGCATAAAATAAAAACCGAATTATATATGAACGCCAAGAAGTAATATAAATTAAGTTGTCTTCTGACATAAAGGGGTTATGTATTTTAAATTTTTTGGCAGAATTATTAATTTGTTTACTGATTAAATACTTTCTTTAATAAAACAAAATTAATTCATATTATGTAGCAGAAATTCAATTTTAAATCTTGGATATTATTCTTATTATATCATCATCGTTATCAGTTTTCGCAGTTTTGTATTTCGACCGTACATTAAATAGGATCACTTAAATGCCGAGCTCCAATATTCTTTGTCGTTTCGGTCCCCAGTGGAACTGTCATTTCCTATTTCGAGATTATGGTTAATTAGGAATCTTGAACACATTGTTTCAATTTTGCATCCTCATTATTCTGTTTACAAAACTGGAAATTACTAATCAATAACCTAGTCTTAGTCAAAAGAAATATTTACTGCGCCTGGACTTTTCAAATTGGATTTCATATCAAAGAATTTTAATCACTCCAATGATATCTACAACAGATATGTATTAATTTTGTGTGGATTATGTTAAAAGCATTGTTTGTGTATTAGATTAAGAAGGTGAGGGAAATGGTTATGTCTGTAATTTTCACATAGCACATTTTCGGAAAGTCATGCTGAAAACTGTCGCAAAGTACAAGATAACTACTACACAACAACAGAAGTACATCATTTTGATACATTGAAATTCGCCCTTTTGCAATGGATAAGAGAGATGCATGGTTTGAATATTAAAATTCACGTGATATGATTTATCGCTCCTTTTTGTAGGAGGTTTTCATTTCGGTTCTAGATGACGCCTAATTGTTGCCAAAAATATTTTATGAAACAATTTTCGTCCGTTTTCACCGTACAAATAGCACATAGCACCTAAAACCAACCAACAAACAAACAAACAAAAAACCTATAACTTTATAGCAACACCCTTTTTTAACTCTAAAAAATGTATATTTCTGCACAACCGTCATCACTGGCTGATGATGAGTTTTTGTCTTCCCCTTCATTCTCCTCCAACTCATCATCACAGTCATCATAATCATCATCATCATCAGAACTCCCGAAAGTTTCGTTGCATACTGGAGTTTCCAAATATCCTTGTACAACAAGACTAAACTTCATCTGCACTAACAATCCGTATCAACGATCTGTCGTACAGGTACATGTGGACAAGACCCTCTTAGTGCCCCTTGTTCATGACCCCCTTTTTTGTTTACTCTATATTCTTTTTTTCAAAATATGATAATTTAAGATATACCAGGAATATGGTCAAACAACAGAACTGCATAATACATTTATTTATACGGGACACCATTGTTTTATAATCCCCACCCCTATAACCATTAATAACGTCTCCTTTACATGTGTAAGGTGTAACATACCTGTTTATAATTGACATTAATCTATCTATTGATACACGAGTACATGTATAGTTTTACCAAGATAAATTGACACGTGCTCATAAACACAACGAGTTGAAATTAAATCCCAGCAAGGGTGAGGGGCTAATTTTTGACTCAAAAATATTGTTTGCATAGTGTTTTATGCCACACCCAACATTTTTTTTTCAGTTATTAGGTGGCAATCAGTTTCTTTTTGTAAGTTAGGGGAGAGAACCCGGTTACAATGTACCGGAAACTGACAAATTTTCTCACAAAATCAGCTTAAATCTCTTACACAGAATTGTCGGTTATAGCACTCCTCGATAATCTCTGTCACTGGCTAAAAGAAGTCCCAAAACACGTGGTCATGTAACCCACAGAATGTATGTAAAACCAAATTACACAGAGTCAGGAAACTTTTCGCAAAAATATAGTCCCTATATTTATATCCATTAAAAAAAAATTCACCTTAAATAGTGTTTTTTTCTATGTCAGCACTAAAATATATGCAAAAAAGACAGATACCTTACAAGGAGCAAAATCTAGAATAGATTTATATATTTTGCCAGAAACTGATAAAAGTCGAAACGTTGACAGAGATTGTTGAGGAGTGCAAGGACCGACAACTCTGTAAGAGATTGAATCAGCTTAGGTTCCAGCGGGACTCGAACCTGCGCTGACTAGAGGTAGGCGACTACATGACTAAAAGCAATATGCTCCAACCACTCGGCCATGTTTTTTTAGAGTACACGGAATCAGAGTAAATCTAGACCAGGATGGGTCTACCTGAGAGGTGTACTCCTATTTACTTTTTTTTTTATTTTTTTTTTTGAAAATTGTCAGTTTTGTCTTAGTGTTAAGTGTGACCTGAATGTATCATGATACATACACAGGAATCTCGTTTGTCGATATAGGATGAGTCGAAATTACGGATATGTCAAACTCATACATCCGTGACCGATTTTTATAGTTAGAAAGTTGTGTTAATTAAAACGTCGGTTATAAGTGCGATACTGTGAATTATATATAATCTTCTTAGACGTTTTGGTCGGTAAATGTCCATTTTTTAACCCTGTTGCATTTTACACCTTCGTGGGTGCCCGAGGTAACCAAACGGTACTCAGTACACAAACCCAACGATATATATATTTCAAATTAAGATAAAAATACTCTGAATTAATGTTGCACCTGAAGACTTTCTTTGGTATATTTTTTACACACGGAAATTAAATCATAGCTCATTTTTAGAAAAACTTCAGAAAAAATGAATACCGTGTTAAAAGCAATTTTCATTATTTTTAATTGAATTTCATAAATTTAACGAAATGTTTTGATATGAATGAAAAAAGAAAATTACAAAAATGTGTTTTCTATTTAGTCATATCCAGATTTTTTTACAGACAACTATACAGTTAAAATCATAAAATGAAAGTTGAGCTTGAGTAATGAGTACATTTGGTAACTACGCGCCCAGAGTGCACCCCTCGCAAAATTATACTTGACATTAAAGATTAAAAGTATTGTTAAAGTAAATGCAAATTTTCATGCTATGGATAAATCTGGGGAAAAGGATAATGTATGCAGTTATTATGAATAAACGTTGCGCAATTATCATTAATCATACATAATATTAATTTTCGTCGCAATTTCAATTCATGACCTTATGTAATTTCTTTGTAGAATGAAGACTTTGACAATTATTTTTCATGCAAATAGTGTAAAATCAATTGTTCGCTAAAATATATATTTTATACTGTTTTATGTCAGTTTATTTATATTGGTATACTATATTGGGAACGGATAATTAAAATCGAAAATACTAAGGACCACTTCCACTTCTCTCTCTCTCTCTCTCTCTCTCTCTCTCTCTCTCTCTCTCTCTCTCTATCAAGCTGTGTTCTTTACATTGAAAAATGAATACGCATATATCTTCCCTAAGTATCAGAATTCCTCATGCGGAGCATAAAAGTTAACGCCCATCATGCCCTTAAAATTTGGTCCGTTTAGCCTACAGGGTCTTGCGCAAATATTATATATTTCATTTAAAGAAGAAAAAAACCAGTTAATGATAAAAAAGTAATGATAAACATAGGCTGATTATCATTACGCAGCTTGATTGATATACTGCAGGCTTTTTTTTCGCTAAATTTTCTATTTGATAAATGATGTTGAGCAATATGAAACTATTCCGTTGTCATTATCACGGATCAAATCAGTCTCTCTCCGGCTACGGTTCTTTAATTTCAGAAGAATCTAAATCACTCGAGAACAGGGTAGATACAATGGGTTAACAGAGAAAGAAAACATATTATTGTATTTCTTGTCCCCGGTAAAGAACAAAATTTATAGATGATAACCTTCATCATCGTATCAATTGTATTAAACTTTCAATTTATATATTTTTCAACGGAAGGCTGCTTTTCTTCGGCTGCTATCTACGGAAAATCAAAGGCTACAATATTTATAGAGACAAGACAAATTACTGTCGAAATGATATACACCTTTGCGCCCTGATAAGAACGGAATCGTACTAAATGAATTTATCAATCAAAATGATACGTCGTTTGTTATTATGTTTTTCTATTTGCTTGTTTAATGTCGTTTTACGTTTTGCATAGGAATTTGTTTCCTTACGTTGCGACGTCGCCATCTGTACAGCTTTAGATGTAATGAGTCGGCACGGATTCAGGCCCCGCTCAAATCTAAGCCGAATATGTGAGACGGTTTGCCAGTTTAAATAAAACTGGGCGCTGCCGTCACTGAAACATGTTCAAACCTCGTCTGTGCACAGACAATTCATTTTGACAGAATGGAAGTATGCTGTTTGTTTGGCAGGAAGAGAGTTAGTTTATTGTTAGACGGGAAGGGAGTAGGTTGTTTAACGAGATTTGAGTAGGTTGTTTGTTCGACTCTATGACGGGAATGGGGTGGTTTGTTTGACGGAGTGGGAAGGGGTTGTTCGTTTAACGGGTTGGGATAGTTGTTTGTGTTACGTGATGAGAACATGAAGTGTACATTTTTTGTTTCTTGGACGTACGTTGCTTGTTTGACGGTGTGGGAATATGTTGTTTGTTTTATGGGATGGGAGCGAGTTGTTTGTTTGACGGACTAAGAGTGTGCTGTTTGTTTGATGGGATGAGAGTTGGTTGTTGGAACACGTTGTTTGGGAGATGGTTGTTGGGGTAGTAGCTGGTTGTTTGTTTGATGGGAATCAAGTGGATTATTTCTTTTACCGGATGGGAGTGAACTTTTTGTTTGACGGATGGGAGTGAATTGTTTGTTTGACGGGTGAGAGTTGGTTGTTTTGTTGATATTCGGTTTCATATAAGTGAATATGACCATGCATATTCAGTGTTACAGCTAGAAGAGTTTAGCAAGGTTTCCATCCCTTGTCTAACGTTTTTCCCGCCTTGTCCCACATTTGCCCCATCCTGCCTACTTTATCAGTTCACCGTACTTGCATTGCCCATTATCTGTACATCGAATATAGATATATTCTGTACTGTTATGCTCATTTTGGTTATTTGAATCAATTCATAATGATGTAGCTAGATAAACGACTAGAGCCTTTAACTGATATAGCAAAGGATCTCCCTGATGTGTGCCCCTTTTCTGTAATGCAAATGAAATACTGAGATCATCTTACCAAGTCAAGGTTTTCTGATCCACTTCGTTCCTCTTACAACTTGACAGATTTGGTCTGCATATTGTGACTCACGGCATCGAATTCCATTGGCCGCAACTACCGTTGAATGAGTCAATCAGAACGCGTCTAACAATCGATCACGTATCGACTACATGAAAGAAGGGGAAGTACGTAAACACAGAAAAATGGCGACGTGCAGGCTATGCCACGAGTCTTTTAATTGGGTAAAGTCAGTGGTCAGTGTTGGATCAATTTAAGTGAATTTTTTTTTAGATCGGCGCTAGATGTCACCTCCAGCGACAGCAAAAAATGAAATGTAATCTATCGAGATATATTAAGAATGACGAGGATTAGAAAATATTGACTTGGGAAGATGCATTTAGATGGACGTGATGTAAGTGCGTGTAGTTTTAATGGAATCCCCTCCACCTTCAAAACTCCTTTTTAGCTAGAACATTGATAATTATACTCGTTCGTCAAGAAACCTTGATCCACGTGATACCTTGCAGCTAAAATAGATTGCGAGTTTTTGTGGGCACTGGTAGTATCATACGACACCACACGGTGATTTACAATGTCTTCCGGTGTATACCATGGCGAAGAAGTTCAGTTTTTTTCTTTCACGTGCCGAAAAAAATAAGTATAAATTTGTATGTCAGATTCCTCCGTCCTTTCTGTAAATTTGCCAAAATCACTAAAACAGTTCGTTACTTGACCAGAAAACGTTGACACATCTGACAAAGATTAACTATGGAATGGTTGCGGTACAGGTGTAAAGACGCAGTCAGGTTGAAATGAGGCCCATCTGACATTTATTATTAATTAGTTGTTAAGCCTTGAAAAAAAGTGACATATTTCTTCAAATTTCAGTTAAAATGTCGGTTTATATATATATATATATATATATATATATATATATATCCCTTCAGGTCTTGGATAAAGAATATACTGCTTTATGTTTAGAAAATTGCTGAATTTATGTCAGTATTTGATGTGGCACTATCCAAATACATTTCATGTGTTTTCTTGTATTTAATAGTATTTGCAATTCCTGTTACTTGCATTATTAGCAGAGAGATACTGTATTTTCTATTTCTGTAAATATATATTTTAGGACTAGACTTATTTTTAGAGATATTATTTAAGAACCTGTCAAATTAAGAACCCCTCGAATGCACGCGAATAACCCGACTTTAGTAGATTTTATATAACCTGTGAAAGATTTCTGATAAAATTGCAAAATATTAGTTGAGTGAGAAGTGTAATAATTTATTTTTTAAAAG